>JAMJFZ010001005.1:1227500-1450000 GCA_026225945.1 Cricetomys ansorgei
TCCCTCTGTTGAGGTTCCACCGTAAGCCCTAAGTATTAGAGCCCTAGCTCATCACAACCCAGGGAGACTGGCTGTAAAGTGACCCCAAGTACAAATGACTTGGGAAAAGTCTGCTTGGCCAAGTTTGCAAATGGTGCCCATCCAGGACCAGAGGGTAGGTAACACAATACGGTGGTGACTCCCTTGGTCACTGTGTGAAGCAGTTCCTTACTAATTGTAAAAGAAGGGTCAAGGCAGAGGGAGTTGCTGTGTATACAATCCCAAGAACAAAGGATTAGTGAGAGGATCGAGAAAGGCATTAAAGGTAGACCACAAAGAGGCTATAAAGAATTAGACACATTTTGACCTGGTATTCTTGTCAACACAGATGGGAAAGGAAACTCGATGGCTTTTGTGTCTCTTGCCCCTATAAAACTTCTGCAAGTGCTACCTGGAAAAAAGCAAGACGCCAAACCCAATCCACATCCGCAGTCAGCAGACAGCTTTCATGGCACACAGGGAACCCCTTGCCCTGTCTTCCTCGGATGTTTGGATACACAGGGATTGTGCTTGTGCCATAGAGTCCATGTACAGCCCTACACTCCTCGGAGAGAGGCAGCATCGAGGGAAAGATGATCAGTAAGGGAGAGAGGAAGCCACAGATGCCGGGACACAGGTCAGGGAGGCCCGTGGGTGTTCTGAGCGTTAGCATGGAAAACAGAGGAAACAGATTTACTCCTAGCCCAGGTGCTCCCAAGATTTCCTTTGGCCCTGGAAGCTCCCAAACCATCTTAGCACCCCAAACCCTAGTCCGCAGTGTATGCTGAATGGATTGAGGTACGGAAGCAGGGCAACTAGCCCTACTGCTGGCTCCATGTCCGTGTATGCAGCCATGCAGACTGCTTTGTATACTAGATGGAGATTCTCTCTCCTCCCTCCCTTCCCCCTCTCTCTTTCACTCTCTTACTCTTGCTCTTGCTATAATCCTTATAATACCAGTTGACCCAGACAGATGGGGAGAGGAATAAACTAATAGGTGCCCTTGCAATAAGAGACAAATAGGAGGCAACCTTTTCAATCTCCTAAGGCACTGCGAAATCGGATGGTGTTCTTACGTCCATTAACACATTCTGACCCTATTGCGTGGTTACCCTGGCTGTGAACATAAAGACATTGGTAAGAGGAGAGAATGTCAAGGCTTTTACATAAAACCACCACGACTTCAGCTTCACGGGATGAAATATGCAAAGCCCAGGTCCCACGGTGATTAACCAGATTTTATAGGCCATGTTTCAAACAAGCACGGGGCTGCGCGTCTTCAGCGGCTGCCATTATGATTTCATTAGGTTCTCTGATAAATAATGCAGGATCTAATGATGCATTTCCTCTTTCAAAAAAACCCACAATGGAAAGTCTATTTCATAAAGCAAAGAAGAAAAATGGCTTCTGTTTAATTTTTATTACCTTTTAAATTAATCTGTACGGTTTTAAGCAGTGAATATCATCTTGAAAGGAGAGAACAAAAGGAAAGGGAACGGTTCACCTGTCTAAAGGTGAAATCGTGCCTGGGCGGGAAGAGAATGGATATAGGTCAATAGTCAGCATGGAAGCCCCACCTTCCTCCACGGAGCCCTCTCCAGATCATGAAAGGAAAGTAGTCCTGCCAAATTAAAACTCTCCATAACAATAAAACCTGATTTAATGCAGTCATTATTTTTCCATTAAATCTGAATATCATCTAATGCATGGATGTTATTTTAAACCTACTGCACTAATGCAAATCCAACATTCCTTATAAATCAGACCTAAATGCTCCATCAGTTGTCATTACTGATATTGACAATCACGGTACCTCGTCCCCAAGGGCACCATCCCCTCAAACCCTGCCTCCAAACACGGGAGGAAAGAATAGAGATGCATTTAACTTCCAGTGGAGAGTCGCTTGCTGAAGTGCAGAGACAGAGTCAGAAACACCCTGGAGCTCTCTGCTCCACTTGGTTCAACACATAACCCTTGCTTCTCCAGGCCACACAAGGCTGGGAGCGATCCGAAGGCTTGCATTTAAAACACCAGGGAAATAGAAACCTTCCTAAGGGTTTAGACCAGAGCGAAGCTGATGCTGGGGGTTGATGCCACGAAGGAAAGTTGTATACGAAGAGCCGAGAGGCTGAACAGGAGGTGGTTCAAGCCAACGACTAGTAGCCATAGGCAGTTCTTAGCTAAGAGGGTGCTGACATGGCTATCTGGCCTGTATTCTGAACACCTCATCTTTTGGAAGCTTGGAGAGTTTTCTGAGAAGAAAAAAAGGCAGAATGACCCGGAGGATCTGCGTGAGTTGTGGTCTAAGACTCCTGGAGATCTGGGGAATCCAGGCTTGCTTTTTTGCCAGGGCTCCGAGAGTGTGTGTGATACATTCAGCCCCCACGCCCAAGCTGGGTCCAGGAGTACCGAGTTGCCATGTGGACAGAGAAAATGGCTGTCTCTCCAGTAACTAGGGTGGGCAGGCAACAGAGCCATCTTCTCTGTACTTTTTTTGTGATGTGAATTTTTAGGCTATTGATGTGATCTCCAGGAAGGGGGCGCAAATGGAGGGAGGGGCTTGAAGTTGGTAACGTGTGTGTCTATCCAGTGACCATGTGTTCATTCTAGTGTACACACAACAAAACATCTTTCGAACGTACAGAGGAAAGAAATATAGTTTAGAGAAACAAAAATTATGTTTGCATGTTTGGGTTGTAGGATGTAGAGAAATCAAGCTTGAACTGAGCTGGAAGCCTTCTCCCCGCTACATTTCACATTCCAGAGCACGCTACGCAGGCTCTGGGGGAGAAGAGTCAGCAACAGACCCACTCATCGTGGATGCCGCATGCTGTAATTCCAACCTGCCAGGCGGGATGTGCCCATGGGCGCGGTAGTGGCGTGACTATCATGGGGGCAACCTACTACTTTCTGATTGGATTGTAGCCTCCCCCCCCCCCCCCCGAGCAACATGCAATCATAAGGACAGGCTACACATGGCAAAATAGTTGCACGTAATCAAATCATAGCCACCGGTAACAAACATTCCAAATCAACTCATCATCCTTTATACCTGGGATGGAAACAAAAACATAGTCCAAAAGCCATTTTGTGTTTTTAAAGAAACCAAAATTACAAACTCCTTCAAAACATCCCATTACAAGCTCCCCCCCGAACGGAGGAGGAGGAGGAAGAAGGGCAGAAAAAGAAAGAAAATCTGCTGGTCATGTTGGAACCAGCATATTGGGTCCTGGGTTTAAAATCTTTCCTTCTGAGTAACTCCGTAAAGCTACTTCTGACTTACATTACTTGGCCTCTGGGAGACATGTTCGGAGTCCACTTGTTGCAGCATAAGTGGAGGATTGTTGTCGGCAAATTGCCATCCCAAGAGAGGGCCTCCCTGCCTCAAGAGTACTCAGCCCAGGGGTAGGCTCATCCCAGAGCAGAAGTGAGGAAGAACAAGAGGTGACCAGGCCTCAGACAGCCAGAAGGATAGCCTTAGGTTCTCTGTGGAACATTTTATTCACCGCGATGACACCCCGGAAGAACTGGCCTCGGCTACCTGCAGGTCTGTTACACTTATTTTAAAACACAAAATTTGTTTTTCTGTCCTCCATCTCACTTCCAAGACTCTGACTTCTAGGAACCACTTCAACTGGCCCTCCTGTTCAGACTCTGCTTTTAGAGGTAGCCAGACTAACATTCCTCTGTTGGGGGGCTCTCCTTCTACAGAGGTGCTAATGAGCCATGTCACACCCAAAAGGTGAGCACAGATTGAGCAGAGAGGATGGAAGGTGAAGTAGCAATGGAAACCCAAAATAAGAAAATAGGACAATCACCAACAGAGCTGTCTCAAGAGTGGAGCCCTGTAGGAACGCTCTGGGACATCTGGGCCAAGCCCAAGAGAGAGCACTGCTTACAGGATCCGGCATCTGCAGAGCCCTGGCTGCCGGTGGATGGGAAGGGGGTGCCAGTGCTGCCTGGTGCGCAGGCCACCCTGTGACCCTCAGCCTCTCAGAGTGGGGTTGGTGTGAGGTACAGAGCGCTCAGGCAGTTGAAGAGAAGGGGTGCAGCTGAGGTATGAGACGTGTGCTTGCTGGGGGGGCAGAGTGGGCAAGTCGGTGAAGTCGCAGTCAGGGAGAGGGCAGGAGAGAAGAGAGGACCTAGCCGGGCACTCCCAGACCCTCCGCCCACAGTGTTGTGCTGAGAACGTGACTCCGTAACTTGGGTTTCCCAGACCAGGGTTAAAGCGAGCTCATTAAGAGAAAGAACCTGCATTTAACCCACTCTTTCGCCTTCCGGAGCTCCGATGCCCTACAAAAGCTTCCTAATGTTTTTTGGTATGGCTAGGGGGGCAAAACCTGTGCTCGGCCACAAGTCCTGGCATTCACAGGCAGCGATTCAGTCTTCCTTCTCCTGCCCCAACCACTTGGCAGCAGAACCTGGGAAAGATACAGGAAGCTGAGGGCGTTCCCCCTCCTATTTCTTTGAGGGGCCCACTGGCACCTCGGTCGTTTCTGCTAAGTTCTGGCAGCTGTGTGAGCTCGCTGTCCGTTGCTCCCATCAGCCACCGCGGCTGATCCCGTCCCTCCGCCTGCACTACCCCTTGAGAACTAGCTGGACGCCAGATCGTCTCTCCAGCACCATGGTTCTTTCGCTGCCTCTGTGGGTTACTGGTATCACTACAGCTCGTGGTGCTTGGGTTAGAGGGACAGCCGTCCTTCACTTTCCATTCAACTGGGGGTAGTCAAATATCACAGTGTCCACTATATACAGATGCTCTGACTTAAAAGGTGATTTTGTCCTAATAAACCCAACATAAATTAACAATATCCTATTTCATAAAAGTGCTTCTAAGAGGCAAGGCAGGTTCAGTCGTAAAGGACTTGTAGGGTAGGCGTGAGAACCTCAGTTTGGATCCCCAGAGCCCAGGAATCTGCATGTGCCTGTAATCCCAGCCCAGGAAGGTAGAGACCTAAGGGTCCCTACGGCTTGCAGACCAGACAGGCTGGCCAGTCAATGTGCTCCGGGCTCAGTGAGAAATCTGTCTTAGAAAAAGAAGATGGAGAGTTACTAAGGAAGACACTAATGCCAACCTCTGGCTTCCACACGTGCACGCACACCAGCACACATAAATGGACACCCGAATACAGAGGCAGGTACGATGGCACACACAGGTTTCTATCGCTGTGACACGGTATCTGAGACACACAGCTTAAGAGGAAATGTTGGTCTGGGCTGGTGTCTTCAGAGGCGTCTGTTCTAGTGACATGGCCACGTTGCTTTCGGCAGAACATCATGGCTGAAGTGTGTGGCAGAGGAAAGCCAGCCAGCTCGTGTTAGCCCGGGAGGCTGAGGGAGAAGGAACCAGTGTCTCGGTATAAGCTTCGAGGACGTTCCGAACGCCCTTTTCCTCCAACAAGACCTCACTTCCCAATATTGCTGTTAGCTGAGATCCAGGGCACTAACCTCTGAGTGTTTAGGAGGCAGGACACGTGGGGCCAGTGAGCCAGAGTCACGCCAGATACCAATTCGTGTTAACCAAATGTGAATCTAATTTCACCTCCTCTGCATCCAGTTTATCCCTTTCCAAGTCATTCCCAGAGCTGGAATGTCTCACATGGGTGTGAGCAAAGCAAAAACATGCATACCTCATGAGCAGCTGGAACCCCACACATGGAGATTCAGTACTTTAGGGACTCTGTCCTGCGGTTACTGTTATAAAAAGACAACACAGCTTGAATCCCAAATACCACACCTAACATGAGCCTCCAAGCAATTTGGGGAATTATTGCCAATTCCATTGAGAGGGTTTTGTTTTTTCAGCAGACAGGAGGACTCAGCATTAGAAGAGCATTCCCGTTAATGGTACCGAGTGTTTGTGAGTGAATCTTATCGCTGGTTTCCATTATGTCAGGACAGTCTCCCCAGATTTCTGCTCTTATCGCTTAGTAACAATGACAGTGCAACCAAGAGTTCCGAGAGTTCCCTCAGGGCCAGTCACCTACCTGAAGTGGACAGTCTAACAAAAGAGTGCTCCCGAGAAGCAGCCCAAGGCCCACTCCAGCACCGACACCCTTCAGCGCATAGGTTCCATTAGGAATTTAGCAATAAGGCAAACATGGGCAGAGACATCCACACCAGGGGAATTGACCTCAGGAGACATGCAAGAGCTGAGACGGACTCAAAAAAGTACAGGACGCACATGGAGCACCCAGCTAAAGGACGAGGCTCGCCCAATCAGGAAAGCAGGAAGGTTCAACCGAACACCCAGCATTTGAGCATAAACTGGATTGAGGTCAAATGCGGGTTTCACTCTGGCCTGACGCTCAGCATCAAATAATTGCAGTTTATTTCAGAGTCTGTTCCTTAGCTGGGAAAATAATCGCCCATCAGGACTGGTCAGCAAACCATTCTGTAAAGGACAGGGGATGTACGGTCAACGTCAGGCGGAGCTGCTCATCTATGCTACCGTAGCACGAAGCGACCACTATATGTAATGAATGGGTGACCATGAGCGAATCCATGTTCTAATAAAATTTTATTGACAAAACCAGGACAGCGACCAGCAGTGACCCAAGGGCCACAGTCTGGTAAGTCTCATGTAGACTATGTTATGTCCATGGCCTGGGTGGTGTATTGGTTCTCAAACAGGGGCCACCTGTGCCCTCTCTGAATCACAGGGAACGTGCTCATGCAAATTACATTTCCAGTCCTCTTTGCCAGAAGACTCAAAGTAGAGTTAGCCAACGAGCTAACTTGAAGGGAGCTTGAAGGCCAAGGAGCTCTCCCTGCAGCCCGCCATCCCCATAGGCACAGTGCCTCTACCCACCGCCAGGTCCCTGGTTCCTGCTGGGCAGCCTAGTCTCTGGACCCCAGTGACACTGTTCCTTCTTCCCCCTCAGCCCCCACTGTTGGATGGAAGCAACTGAGACCCTCTGCTGCCTTCTCCCCTCCCCCAGGGCCTCTCCAACTACTGCCCCTCCCTCCAGTCTCATCTGTTGAGCTGATTGGCTGGAGCTCATTTGTCTTCCAAACTGGACCTGACTGAAAGAGTCAGTTCTTCAGAAAATAGTTGCTGTTCTTAATTTATTCCTCTAAGCACTCTGGGTATTTTTAACTCCATGAGAGAATGTTTCTGCGTTATGTCTGTAAATTGGTTATCAAACAGTGCCTACAAGGAGACATGTAGACCCCAACTCATTAACAAGTTCATAAAGAGCACCTACTATGTGCCGGGTACCCCTCTAGGCACGGGAACACTGTATGCTGTACGGTGAACGAGATGATGACTTTACTCACTGCCAATCCACCCCTTTTTTATCACGTGCGAGTGAGAGAGGCCCGACCAACACACCTGGGTAACGTTTATTGGAAATGTTTCTTGTGCCAGGTTCTCATCTAAGCATTTTAAATATTAATAATTTAACTTAACTCGTGGAAGAGCCCAGTGAAGTAGGCAGCATCGCTGTCTCATCTTAAAAATGAAAACCGATGTACTGAGATAAAAGACTGTCCAGAAACGTCGCCAGCAAGAGGCGGGGCTGGGATTTGAACAGAGGCTGCCAGGAGCTGCACCTCAAGTACCTCCCTCCCAGAACAGTGAACGGAGCGGTCAAGGCCGACAAGACTTTCATTCCCCAGTTCTAACTATATATTCCAACCATTAGTGACTTGGCAGCCCCTTGTCTGGAATAATGGAGCCAACAGCCGGCCCTCTAGAAGAAACAACAAAAAGTCGTTATGTGTCTCTTTATGGCTTTCGTGGACTCCACAGAAGAACGCAAAAGTCAATATGGAACCTCCTACACCAGCCATAAAAAAAACACTTGCGAACAGTCCAAAAGCTGACAGACACCGGGAAATCCATACAATCAACCTCAGTGGTGGGTAATGATCTAGTTAGGGCTTTTCGAAAATATTTAAGCTGATAATGCTTTCTTCAAATAAAAGCTTTTGGAGGGCAT
Organism: Cricetomys ansorgei; assembly: GCA_026225945.1. Taxonomy (NCBI): domain Eukaryota; kingdom Metazoa; phylum Chordata; class Mammalia; order Rodentia; family Nesomyidae; genus Cricetomys; species Cricetomys ansorgei. Next base: position 1,235,465 of record JAMJFZ010001005.1, read on the forward strand.
CCTCCCGGCTTATCTAACAGCTGATGGATAAGAGTGGACAGGATATTCAAGAAGCCTTCTCTTTGGGCTCCATCTCCTTGAGAAGTCTCCCAGAGGCCTGTTTTAAAGCCATCATGCTAATTCATTCTAGACTCTCTGAACCGCTGAGAGGCAATGAGGTTAACCCAAGGTCATCCAGGGAGTTGTGGCAGAGTCAAGGTCACAAGGCAAGGCTCGAGACTCTCACGCCACGCTCTTCTGACTTGGATTTCCAGGAACTGTCTCTTTCCAGTGGGCAGCAGTGGGTTTCTTTTCCAGGCACCCACAGGGCAGCAATGACAGGAACCTGAATGGAGCAGGACTTGAGCAAGCCTGGGGGTGCTGCCCCACTTCTGAGGGGCTGACCGTCCTCAGCTGTGTGGTTAGAGCAGCGGGAGCCAGGTGGAGAGAAAGCAGCTCTCTGATCTACCTGAGACAACATTTGAAACTGCCCAGCAAGAAGCATCCCCCAGGATATCAAAGGCTCAGACTGCTGTGAGAGTCGCAGGTTGTTGATGCAAATCCATCGTCCCCAGGCTTGCTGCTCACAGTCGTTTTATGGCATGGCAGCAGGGTTCCCACTGTGTCTGAGCCCAGAATCAGAGGACCCGTGGGCTGCCACACTGCAGTGGCTTTTCCACATTACGTGCTCCTCTGAGGCATTCTCTTAATGTAACCAACAAACTCCAGCTGCTATTTAACTGCATGGAGTTTCCAGATCTCAGCAAGGGGAAAGGGAAGCCCTGGAAACCCCCACCTTTGAGACAGCTCCCTGAGCCTTGGAAGCTAAAGACTTCGAGAGGAATCCCTGCTAGGAAGCAGGAGTAGCTGTGGGTATAGCCACCGGGTGGTAGATAGGGTTCATTGGCCTTGCTAGGCAGAGAGGCATGTTCCAGGTCAGCACACAGAGAACATCACTGAAAGTCTAGACACCTCAGACCACCCCCGAACTTCACATCTGCAGATGGAGCCCAGTTGTTCAGATTTCCTCTTCTCCCAAATAAGCCATCATCCTGACTTCCCCTCTGCAGAGAGCAGAGTGAGGTGTGTTCACCTGCTCACTTCTCTTTTTCTCTGACTGGTTTATTTTCTCCCCAAGTAAGCACCAATTGAAAACTCAGACGTTGTGCTTGAATTACCATCAAGCCGACCCTTGCAAAAACAGAGGCTCTGACAGTTTTCCGTTGACTGATTAGACAGTCGTTATTTCGTTCTGGCTTCTAACAGCTTTTCAATCTAACCTTCATTCCAATGTTCTTCCCACTCTAAGCTGACAGGGCAAATTAGATGCAGCCGACACACTTACGGCCGCCTTCCCAGAGAGCCTGAGTACCTGGTGTCTGCGAGGCTATTGGCTCACTTTCTTTTCCTCCCAGTGAACTCTTTTTCAAATTCCAGGAAATTGGTAAAGTTCATGTCGTAAAGAAAAAATAAAGTCAATGTCCTCAATTGTTCCCTCTTCTGTTGGGGTGTCAATCCATGGGGATGGGGATGATCAGACTTGGCCAAGGGTCCAGTACCAGCTGTCTCCCTGTGTGTCTGATGCTCCTGCTTCCTTTAGTCAGGAGGCTTCATGAAGTCGTAAGGCTAAGGATGACAAGCTGCATTCAGCTGAGAGCACTCAAGGCCCTACCCCACCTGACCTTAGACCCGAAGGGCTCCGTGTTCTCCTCTCACGGGGATGTAAGCGACACCTAGCCCTAGTCTGTTACCCCAGCACTGGAGAGCTGAGGCAGCGGGAGCATGAGATCATGGCCAGTATGAGCTCCATAGCAAGTTCAAGGCTGGCTGTCACTATAAGTTACATAGTGGGACCCTATCATCATCATCATCATAATAATAATAATAATAGTAGTAGTAGTAGTTAACAGTGTTGGGACTTGGGGAAAACTTTAATTTTCTACTCTAATCCCATGCACAGTGTATTTGCTATGCTATAAAGGAACTTCCTTCATTGTCACCTCCCTGTACAGCACTCTAGCTTTGCCAGATGTTCACACGCCTACACAGTAAGCTATTTAGTCTGTTGTGTTTTGAAATGTTGGCTGTGTGTTGGTGTGTGTGTGTGCTGCTGTTTGTGTGTGTGCTGCTGTGTGTGTGTGTGTCTGTGTGTGTTGATGTGTATTGGTGTGTTAGTGTGTTTTGGTATGTGTCTGTGTGTGTTGGTGTGTGTCTGTGTGTGTTGGTGTGCCTGCTGCTGTGTGTGTGTGTTGGTGTGTGTGTGTATGTGTTGGTGTGTCTGTGTGTTGGTGTGTGTCAGTGTGTGTGTGTTGGTGTGTGTGTCTGTGTGTGTCTGTGTCTCTGTGTGTTGGTGTGTGTGTGTGTTGGTGTGTCTGTGTGTTGGTGTGTGTCAGTGTGTGTGTGTTGGTGTGTGTGTCTGTGTGTGTCTGTGTCTCTGTGTGTTGGTGTGTGTGTGTGTTGGTGTGTGTGTGTGTGTTGGTGTGTCTGTGTTGGTGTGTCTGTGTGTTGGTGTGTGTGTTGATGTGTATTAGTGTGTTAGTATGTGTGGTGGTGTGTGTGTGTGTGGTGTGTTGATGTGTATTGGTGTGTGTGTGTTGGTGTGTGTGTGTTGGTGTGTGTCTGTGTGTGTCAGTGTGTGTGTGTGTTGGTGTGTCTGTGTGTTGGTGTGTGTGTTGATGTGTATTAGTGTGTTAGTATGTGTGGTGGTGTGTGTGTGTGTGGTGTGTTGATGTGTATTGGTGTGTGTGTGTTGGTGTGTGTGTGTTGGTGTGTGTCTGTGTGTGTTGGTGTGTGTGTGTCGGTGTGTGTCTGTGTGTGTCAGTGTCTGTGTGTGTCAGTGTCTGTGTGTTGATGTGTGTGTGTGTTGGTGTGCCGGTGTGTGTTGGTGTGTGTTAGTATGTGTGTGTGTGTGTGTGCAGAGTGTGGGATGTTGGTGTTGGGGGGTGTTGGTGGAGTATGTGTGTTTGTGTGGGTTCAGGTGCATGTGAGGGCTAGAGTTAAGCGTCAGGTAGCATTCCTCTGCTCCCACCGTTTGTAGACCGAATTCTCACCGGCCTGGAGCTCACCAGGAAGGCTAGGCTCTCTGACCAGTGAGGCCCAGAGGTCTGGCAACCTCCACGTCTCCAGCTGGGACTGCATGTGTGCCCTACTTAATGTGGGCTCCGGGGATCAAACTCAGGTCTTCGTGCGCATGCAGCAAGCACTTCACCAACTGAGGCACCTCCCCAGCCTGGCTTTGAATTTCCTACTGAGATAACTCTGCACTTCCTAAAAGTTATAAAATAAAGGACAAAGGCGACAGCACGAAGGGAGCGGTCTAGACCGTGCTCTGTGCTACAGCCGCCTGCGCTGCGGAGCACTGCAGAGCTAACCAGAGCTAGAGAGCTGGAGAAAGCACACAGGGTTCAGAAGACATCCGAGCTGCCAGGCAGCACAGGTAGCGTGTGCCCCTCCTGCCGCAGGTAAGGGAAGTGAGTCCTTCGGGCAGACCGGGACGGGTTTCACAAGCTCCGGAGGAATGCTAGCTGTTATCTACCTGCCAGAAATCCCCCTGAAGTCCAAGCTGGGCTTGTTTCTGGATATCTGGACTCCTTTTGGCACCCTTTTTATACCACTTTGAACTTACACTGCGTGATGGATGTTGCAGAGATGGCTGAGAGGCGGAGAGCGCAGAGTACCCCAACCCTAACCCACGCCCCGGACCTGTCAGGCGTCTCAGCAGCACTGTGATTCCAGCTGCATGGGACCCACACCTCGAGCCTCTACAGACACCTGCTCTCCTGCGTACACCCCTGCGCACACACACGCAACGCACACAACTGCACTTCAAAGCTATTTTAAGCTAGTAATAAATCATCATCGGTGTGTATTATTCGTTAAGCCAAAGAAGGAACCTCATCCTGGTACAGTTCTCTGACTTCTGCATGTTGGTCAAGGAGAAAGGCAGTCTCCTGGTGGTGTTCCTCTGCAGGCATGGGGAGGCTTCCTGTGCTGTCCTGCCTGTCAGGAGCTCTTCTAGAAACTCTCTCTTCCTGGTCTGGCTCTACTTGCCTAAACCAGTTTGTGTTACATATGGAGAAACAGACAGTGGGATTCCCTCTGACAGCATGCCCCTGAGCACACCTGCACACACACCTGCACTTGTCTACATGCACCTGCACACACCTGCACACACACCCGTGCACACACCTGCACTTGTCCACGCGCACCTGCACCTGCACCTGCACATGCACACATTTACACATACCTTGGCCTCAAACCCCCGATGTAGTGGAGAGCATTTTCAAGCCCAGTTCCTCTCTGAGAAAAAGTATTTTTTAAAATTAGAACAACTCCCATTTCTTCACACAATAATGTGTAATGGTGGATACTTTTAGAAACTCCCTAATACAGAGCAACACATTTGAAATGGGGCTAAAAGGAAAGATTATATGAAAACATACATCTGCACTAGTTGTTAGGAACACTAATGTTTCCAGCAATGGGTCACTTGGGGAAGCCATTGACTTGTCTGGGGATAAACTGTCTCTTTGGTGTGCCTTGAGAAGACATGATCAGAACTTAATTCTCAATCTGGAAATTGCAGTAAGACTTGGTGTTTTAAGGCACAGCCAAAGAAAAGAAAATGAGCCTGAGCCAGCCCCTGGAAGGTGACCTGTGAACTCCGGCTGTGGCCAGGCACTGGAGGTGGGGCGGGAATGAGGGGTGGTGAGTCTACTTGCCTGTTTGCAGGTAGATGAGTGGAGATGCAAACACCCATCTGAGCCAGGTAACCCAGACATATTTCCCCTCACCTGTGGATGCCAGCTTCGAATCTCTAAATATGTGTGCTTTCTTTGGAATATCCGGAGGCCAGGAACTGGTAAGAGGCCATGGTGGAGAGAGAGGGATTTCAAGGAAAGGCAGATTGAACAGGGTAATAATTAAACAGCAAGGGTTAAATGGGGTGAGGGTGGGAGAGCAGGGCAGAAGAGGCAGAGGGGCCATGTGGAAACTCAGTACCATAGACGCTTCCTTAAATACGACTCAGTGAGACACTTGAGCTTTTGGGGGGGAAGGGGGCGGAACTCATCCCATGAGGAGCTCTTTGCAGGAACTGAAGGCTCAGGGAAGCATGGCAGCCTCTACCTGGTAATGCAGAGGCTAAAGTGAGCAGCCCCTGAGATATAAAGCCGAGGTAAGGAAAGGCTAACGAGCGAGTGATTTTACCCTTTCTATCAACTTTCGCTATGTCTTACTTCAACGCGGTACCCATAGCTTCTGCAGATAAGCAATGCCAGACACAAGCATTCCAAAGATTAACACTGCCTGAATTAATATTTTAAAATCTCCATTACATTTCCCTAAAACATAAAAGTAAATGTTGTGAGTCAGAAACGTGGGATTTCAAGGTCGAGTCGCTCCTGTGTGTCTTCAGGCTTTCCAAACAAAAAACCCATCATTCCACGTGCTTTAATACCTTGCTCACTGTGTGACCACAACTCAATGACCTTCAAATGCAATACCTCCTGTTGCCGTCACCTTCGTTTCTACCCGAGTGAAGCAGAATCGATGTTCTTCATCCAGCGATTCCAATTAAGTGACTAGCGAGCTCTGCTGAACCTGCAAGCTTTGGATTTATATTGAATTAATGAAAGCCAAAAGCCCTGCCACATCACAGCCATGCATAATGCATCTGTGCCAAGAGAAAAATGTATGTACAATATTGCAGGGACCTTGCAGGTTGGTCAGCTGAAGCCAGGTGACAGCCGTGGACTGGGCGTGTGAATGTACCGATAAACATCCCAGCTGCTGTTATAGAATGTGCCACATTCAGATTAATTACTGAGAGGCCGGATGGTGCCAATAGTTAGTAAAAAGAGATACCTTCCAAGTAGGTTATTTTTATGTCAGTGATTTAAACCAGCTTCTAGGTGGCATCAGAAACAGCTGCTTCACATTAACAGAGTCATTATTTAAATAAAACTTGAGTCTTAGTGCAACATTTATTTCCATATGGATAACCCAAGGGAAAAAAATGTATTTACACATTTAATCTTTTTACTATTGAGATTGTTCATCCCAAGGACGTGGCCTTTTGTAATAGTATACCTACTGTGTGGCTCAGCAATAGTACACCTACTGTGTGGCACAGCAAGAATGACTAGGAGGCATATTTCATATGTGCAGACCCTGCCAGACCTCAGCAGAGAGAACCACTATCCTGAAAAGCACCATACTGGACAGTAGAACCCTGAGCATCCCAGCTCAGGTGTTTGAATTGATAGAGAACTCTTCAGGTGTTCTACTGATAGCACATGCAGATCATGAGCAATCAAACATCCCCTACATGAACCCAATGCCTGCAAACAGTACAAAATGCCAAGGCCTAGGGAGCCCCTCACCCAACAGTGCACAAAAAGATTATTTTATATATAACTGAAAATAAACTTCCTCAGCACCTTTTCATTTAAATTATTCATCATTTTGTAGATATATATATAGATATATATAGATATACATCTATGTATATCTATATATATACACTTCCAGTTACGGGGTATGTAAATAAATATATGTTGGGGCCTATATGTATGTATATGTGAATATATAGATGTCTCTTCTATTTTTAATTTTTAAATTAGCATACACAGTATTAGGTTTCATTGCAGCATTTCCAAACGAAATTCTTTTGTTAATTCTTGTCCTTCCCTCTTCTCCAGTCCCCTGCCCTCCCACTCACCCGGTGAGCCCCCTTGCTCTATGCACCCTACTGAGGCCCCCACCTTTCCTGAAGCTTCGTTTCTTCTCACATGGTCTCCTTTCCAGTTTCCCGGCCTAGACACACACTCACCTCTGCTCACTCACACACACACACACACACTCACACACACACTCACATCTGCTCACACACACACTCACTCACCTACGCTCACACTCACTCACACACACTCACACACATACACATGTGCAAACATGTGCCCAGTCCACATAAGAGAGAGAAGATCATTTTCTGTCTTTCTGAATCTGGCGACCTCACCTTTCGTAGGCTTTCACTGCATCCCTGCAGATCCCATGCTTTCGCTTCTGTTTACCACTGAACACAGTTCCCCCGTGTCTATCTACCACATCCCACTGCCCACTCCTCTGCTGACGTCCAGATTGATCCCGTTTCATTGTTTCTGTGACTAGAGCAGCAATAAATGCAGGTATGCGATGGGAGCGGTGTAGGAAGGAGACATAGTCCTTTAGGGAAATGACCAGGAGTGACATGGAGGGTCATATGACAGTCCTGTTTTTAATGTTGTGGGAGCCTTCATCCTGATTTCCATGTCACTGGTTTATAGCCCACCAGCAGGGACTACAAAGGGACTAGTGCTCCTCTTTGCGTTTCCTGTTCCCTCTACCCTTGATGCTCCCCTATCTGCCCAGGATGAGCCAGCATCTCAAAGCAGCTGTGACTCGCACTTCCCTGATAAGGATGCTGAGCACCTTTAAAAGGTCTTGCTGGTCCTTTTGTGCCTCCTTCTGGGAACTTTCTGCTGTCTTGCTAGCCCATTTCCTGACTATCAGTTGGGAAGGGTTTTCGGTGTTTAATTTTTGAAGTTCTTTACGTATATTCTACATATGAACCACCTGCCTGAAGTATGTCTGGTGAAGATTTTCTTCTGTCCTACTTATGGTCTCCTTTGCTACTTGGAAGCTTTTAAATTTCATATACATTTAATTACTAGAATAAAAAAATGCATTTCATGAAAAACAAGTAAGAAAATTGTAGGTAGACAAAGCAGTATTGGCATCTACATGCCGAGATCATCTCTGATCACAGCATTAGACACAATAGCTTTTAATGCTGTAGTCTGGTTGCTGGGTTTAATTTTGAGAGAAAAAGCCGTATACCAGAAGGGAGACGTGGATCTGAGTACACTGGTTCATAAACTTGATTATCGTTTCTTTCAACCACAATTGACTTTTTATTTACAATAGTTCTGAAAAGATAATTCTATTTCCTATTCTCCCCTAAGCTAACAAGGAAAATTAGGGCTAGCCCCTGTCCTGAGCTACAGCTTGCTGCTGAGTGCACTGGTACCTGTGGCTGGGGAAGATAGGACTTAGAAGTCCTGAGCTTTGGGAATCTCAAACTTGGAATTCTCCAGACTCCCTGACCCCTGCAGGCTAAACCAACACATCCTGATTGGAGCAAAAGGGTGAGGGCGTGTCAGGAAACGCAGTGGGCATTTCTTCCGCACAGAGGAAGGAATTTATTTTTGCAAGAAGCACGTTGTCAGCAAAGCTAATTTAGAAAGAACCCGGGCAGCATGCAGGTAAGTTAAAACTCAAACTGTCAGCAGCCTGTGCCTGTGAGCGAGGACCCAGAGGACCCTCAGCAGCACAGGCTCAAAATCACACCAGCCAGGCAAGGTGCCAGTGGCCACGCAGAGGCCACTGGGCAGACTTTCCTGATACCCCAGCTCCCCCAATTAATCCTTCTACCTTTGCTCTGCAAACAGTGGGCCAGTAGAACTACCCCTGACAGTGGGTAAAATGGAGAGTTTACATAAACACACTCCAAGAAACAAGAAAGCAAGATGGATGGTAAAGATGGTCTCAGACAGCTATGCTCCACATCCGTGTGAGATCGTGGTCAGTAACTCAGTCAGGAGAGGCTTGCCCACACACTTGAGGACCTAAGTCAGCCCCCAGAAGCCAGACTTGGGGATGTGAATTTCAATCCGGCACTGTGAGGGCAAAGCCAAGCAGATCCCTGGGCTCTCTGTCCAGCCGGGGAGTTGGATCTGTCAGTCCTAGGTGGCCTCGAGAGACCCTGTGTCCCAACCAAAGGCGGGCGGCACTGGGTAATGACACCAGAGCTGACCCCCAGCCTCCACACATGCGCACACATACCCATATCTGCACGTTCACGAGTATTCATACACGCAGAAACAAATACAGAAAAGCATACAAAAGGAAGATAGTAAAGAATGCACATGAAAATCAGGTAATTGAATTAAATATGGCCCAAGAGGAGGAAAAGGAGGTAGAGAAAACAGAAAGGACGGAGGAAAAGGGAAACAGAAGCATGACAAAGCGAAGTCCACCAGAAATACAAATTACTAAAGAAGAGTCGGGCAAGCTTCAGAAAACTGAACATATTGGAAAGGAAAAAAGTTGCACACACACGCACACACATGCACACACGGGCACACATACACATGCACACAAAGTCCCTAGAAAATGACTAGATGCAAAACCCAGTTCTCATAAATAAGTATTTCCAGAAGAAAAAGAAATGCTATGAACAAGCTACAACCATCTAAGAGAAGACCAGAAGGCCACTTCAGGAAAGAGCGGTGACTGCTGAATTAACATGGCCATAAACGTGGCTGTGCGTGATGTGTGGTGAGAGTGGGAGCAGCCTAAGGGCACCAGTGAGGGAAGGGCTTCGTTGTGGAGAGGAGGGAGAGCACAGCTAGACACATCCGGAAGAGTCCAGAGCAGGGGAGAAAGTAGGAGACTACGCATGGCCAGTAGCTGGAGCCAGGTCATGACAGGAGTGGGGGAGAGCAAGAGAGGAGGAAAAGAGGGAGCAAAGGGAGTAGGCCTACAGAGAGGGGGCCAAGAGGGCGCATGGCCAAAATGTCAGGGTTATATAGGAATGGAAAAGCAGGGGAAGGGAAGCCCAGTTTAGGGTGGGGGTGGGGCAGAAGAGTGGGAGGAGCCTCAGGCAGTGAGAGAGCCTGGAGGCAGGCAAGGGGCATGCACTTTGGTATGCTAATAGGTGCCACAGATAACCATCTGCCCTGAGTGTCTTTTGGACCTGACATCTATATACCAATCTATGTATATATCACTGTTACCTCTCAGTATGTAAATATTAAGAATTCCAATAATGAAGAATAATAATCCAAAATCTAGGGAAAATAGGAGAAAAGGAGAAAATAGTAGAACATTTTCCAGAATCAAAGGAAATGATTGTTACAAATACTAAAAGGTTCTATGAATAAAGACAGACATGAACACCAAAGACCTCAAATAACTATTAGAATACTGGGGGGTGGGAGGAGTGGAGAGAAGGCTCAGCGGCTGAGAGCACTGGCTGCTCTTCCAAAGGAACCCGGTTCAGTTCCAGCATCCACGTAACGGCTCACGACCATCTGCATCTCCAGTTCCAGGGCATCGGATGCCTTTTTTGGCTCAGCAGGCACCAATCACACGTGTGGTACACACGCATGCAGACAGATGCGCACAAGATAAGAATAAATAAAACTTTCCAAGCAAGAATTAGGCAGGATTGGGTTTGCAGACTTTGTGTGTGTGTGTACGTGTGTGCGTGTGTGTACGTGTGTGCGTGTGTGTGTGTACACAGTGCTGGAGATCAGACCCATGGATGTGTGCATGATAGGCAAACCCTCTACCAGCAAGTTGTCCCCTCAGTCCCCAGATTTAGTAATTTTGAAAGTGTTTTATTGGCTCAGGAATAGATACACACATAACGAAATAGAACAAAGAAGTTAGAAACCGATGTAGAGTATATACAGACTTGACATAATGAACTGAGAAGCATGTCGGGAGAAAGGAGGGGCTACTCAATACATAATGCTAGGGAAATCGTTCGCGCACGCGGAAAAAATGGATCTTACTTTACAGTAGTCAAGATGAAATCATTAAATGCATAAAGAAAACAACTTACACGTTTCTGAGTTTATAGAAGTTTTATTTCACTGCGTTTATTTCAGTGTCGACTGCAAGATACCTGGACGCCATCGCCACACCCTTACAGCGAGAGAAAAATCTAAGCAAACTGGGCGTGACTTCTCTTGGAGCCACCAAGGAGCTGAGGTCCTGGGGAAAGCCACCTGAAAGATGAAGAGCCTCCGGAGGAGAGGCTGCATTCTCCAGTCAGGGGTCTCGACATGGGGGCCACGACCCCTTGCGGGGGTCAAATGACCCTTTCATTGGGCTTGCCTAAGACCCATCTGAGTGTCAGACATTTACATTGCAGTTATAACATTAAAAAAATTACAGTTATGAAGTAGCAGCAAAAACAATTTTATGGTTGGGGTCACCACAACATGAAGTTTATTAAAGGGTCGCAGCGTCGGGAAGGCTGTGAACCACTGCTCCAGGGGAACAGAACAGCCAGCGTGAACACATATTAGATGGGGATTTACCAGGCTAGGCACGATGCCATGCACACTGGCTCCCAGGCCACTGCCTTCTCCCAAGGCAGAAGCAAGTGAGTATGAGTCTGAAGCTAGCTTGGTCTATAAAGTCCATCCCTGCTGGTGCTCTCTAACGAAATCTGCAAGAGGGTCAGCACTCATCTTGATGATTCAGAGCTAATTCTCACACTCGTAATATTCTCTCACAAGGCTTTTTATATACAGATGAAAAATGTCTTAACATTTTAGGTCAATCTTAGATGAAATTAAGTGTGTGTGTGTGTGTGTGTGTGTGTGTGTGTTCATGTGTACATGTGTGTGTATGTACATGTGCGTGCATATGTGTCTATGCATGTATGCGCATGTGTGTTATGTGCATATGTATGGCATAACTATGTGTATGTGCACACGTGTGCATGTGTATGTGCATGTGTATGTGCATGTATGATGGTCTGAATAAGAATGTCCCATATAGGCTCAGAGGTTTGACTATTTGGTCTCCAGTTGGTGACACTGCTTAGTCAGGCTTAAGAAGCATGGCCGCGTCAGAGGAAGTACGCCGCTGGAGATGGGCTTTGTTATATTTTATTTTATATTGAATATTTTGAGAACCATGATTTGGAAAACTGTTGACTGGGAGCCAGATGTTTACCTCACTGTGTGTATTCTATGAAATGTACCGTACAGAGCCACTTAAACTCTTGCCACTCTTTCCTCTCCTTTTCTTTCTTTCTTTCCTTCTTTTTTTTTTTTCTGATGCTGGTGGTTACCATTTATTTGTTTTTTCTTCTCTCATACAACTTATATAATACATCCTGACCCCCTCCTCCCCTCCCTTCACCCCCTCCAGCTTCCCCACAGCTCCCCTCTCCCCCAGATCTACCCCCACATCACCACCCTTTGCCAGAGGAACTGGCTTGCCTTTGTTTAGGAGCAAATTCCATCACTGTGTTTTTAGTATCCTTCCGTCTGGAACATGGATTGCAACACAGGAGGGGAATCCCCTTCTCCAGGGTGCTCACTGTGAGGACCTGCTGGGAACAGGGAGAAAGGGAGAGAAGAAGCAGAATTGCTAGAATATTCCAAATAAAATTGTGAGCTCATGAAAATATTTAATCAAATGCATGTGTACTGACACTAAAATCTTTTAAGTAAAAAAGCAAAAACTTCCTGGATAAAGACAGAAAATAAATAATTTCACATGTATTTTCTCCTCATCTTTCTTTCTTTTTTTTTTCTTTTTTCTTTCCCCGCCCCGCCCCCCACCCAAGACAGGGCTTCTCTGTTGTAACTCTGGCTGTCCTGGAACTCACTCTGTAGACCAGGCTGGCCTCGAACTCACAGAGACCCATCTGCCTCTGCCTCCCCGATTGCTGAGATTCAAGGCGGGGCTCCGCTACCACAAGCCTGCTCTCTGCATCTTAAAGAGATGGTGGAGTCAGAGCTGTGTCCCCATCTCCCACTTTGTAAACCAATACAGAGCACTGTAAACACATCAACTTCAGGTTCAAGACAACACTGTGGCCTTCTCTAATGGAAAGAACGCTAAGGATTTTATCTTCCTACCACAGCTGTGGAAATACAGAGCTCAGACAGCCGTGAGGCCCAGTGTGTCAGGAGAGACAGGCTATGAGCCAAAGACATGAAGCGTGAGACGGGACCCTTGGTTGATAGAGAAGCTCTTTGTGAAAAGCGAATAGCAGCTGGAGGCTGAAGCCATGACGGTGCCCATTAGAAGGGCAAAAGCACACATGTCTCCACTGCAACGCCTCTGAAAACCACTCACAATCTTCTAAGTAAAATTAGATATCATTACCAAAAGAATTTCCCTGGAGCAGGAACCACTGACCCCTGAAGGTCAAGTACTGAGTAATTAATTGCCCCACCTGCCCAAAACTGGAACTCTCCTGCAGTTGGGTTGTGGAGGAGCTGTTCAGGTCCCCAGCATAAGACCACAAGCTTGTGGGCACTGTCCACTTGTCAGATTTTTCCGATTGATTAGTATTTTAACTTTGAAAATCCAGTTTTAAGATTATCTCTGATAATTGAAATAATAAGATCAGCGTCCTATTTTAAATGGCACTCACACAATGTAACCCAGGATCATGGAAACGAGTGTGTGTTCTCCCAGCTCCGTGGTGAGTGGCGGCAATGCACCAGCTAGCTCCAGTCAGTAGTACTGGAAATATTTGCAAGAACTAAAACACAAGTTTTCACCTTTTGGAGAGCTGATTGCTCCAGACATCGCCAGCATGACTCCAGCGACACAGTTGGCTCTCTGAAATTCTCCTGATGACAGCCCCTGGCTCCACTGAACGCCAAGGTTGCGCCAATGCGCCTGCACAGATCCTGTTGAACACCAAGGTTGCACCAAAGAGGCTGCATGGATTCATGTTTAGGGTGGAACATAAAGGAAAGATGCTGTGTGGAAAGAGTTAGGCTCCCAATACTAGATCCACACAGAATTGCCACTCCCACAGAGCCCACATGCAGGGGAACATGACTGCAGTTGGGCACAGCACGAGGGTGCAAGGATGCTTAACAACCAGCTGTCCTGGCAGGAACTCCAAGAGTGCCTCTGGTGAGTTCTGACGACACACTAATTGTAGTTTATGTATGCCCAATGGTAACCCATAATTATCTGCTTAGTAAGGTTATTAGTAAGCAGAGTCACTGAGGGGCGGGGATTCAGGATCAGAGCTTCACAAAGGCATCTGGGAGTGAGGAGGTGGGGGAGCGGGGCTGAAGAGAGCCTGCCCCCCACTTGCCAGTTACAGGCACCTATACTTTAAACTTCACAAAGGTGCACTGTGTGCTGTTATAAAGTCCATGGGAAAGAGCTCTTGACTATAGGCAAAAATCGAGGAGCATGGGATTGGTAGTCATTTAAACATTGTCACAGAAACACAGGATTATCTCCTCCTGGGACTGCCACCATCTTAGCTTGCAAAAGCACTCCATACTGTTTGCACAACAACAGCATTATCCAGTGACTCAGTTCTTGGAGTGTAACTCCCCGCTTAGCAACGCATGGCCGTGTAAGAAAGCCAAGATCAAGGAATGTACACTCTTTAGCGAAAGGAGGCTATTCTTAAGATTCATGGGAACTATTAAAATACTTCCAAACCTATTCTAAAAGTTCTGTTCAGGATATCTCTGTAAATTCAAGCTTTGGCACACTTCTGCTATCCCAAATACTTAAGTGGACAGGGCCTTTTTATTTTGTTCGTTGCTATTGTTTTGTTGGAATTACAGCCAGATTCTAACACAGGGCAGACACCACCAGGCCAGAAACAGAGAATGGATCCAAGTGATTTGCAGAATGGGTTTGCTGGCAAAGGGGTGAGCAAGAAGTACAAGCAGAAGGACAGAGAGATGGTGGATGGAGAAGATGGGCTGAGGATGCTCAGCAGACACGGATGCACGGGAAGGACATGGTGTCAACAGTACAGGCCAAACCATACAGAATGAAACAGGGCGACGGTCACTGAGCTCCTGCAGGTGACAGTCATGTCTCCTCCAGCAAGGGGGTGGGACTGTGGGAAGACTGTCACCTGTTGGAACACCCTGGGTTATGCATGTGTACAAATGCTGAGAGCTGGCAGCAAAGGAAGAGAAACGTGATGTTCTGGCTGGCAAACATGCACAGGAATAAACCACAATCACAGAGCGCATGTCTGGCCAGCCTATCAGAAGACGTGGTCAGAGAAAATGGGAACAAAGCAAAAGCATCTGCAGCAGCAGAAGGGACCGGTGGCCTCGGCGTTGCACACGGACTCCCTGATGACCAGCTGTCCGAGTTTGCGCTGTGCTAAAACACTGAACAAAAGCGACTTGGGGAGCAGAGGTTTTATTTCATGCTTCCAGTTGTCGTCCATCATCAAGGGAAGTTATAGAGGAACACTTGGAAGAAGTTTTGTTTTTTGGTTTCTGTAAAAACGCGAAATGGTGTTTGGATTAGGTTTGTGTTCCCACCCCAGCTGTGGTAGAGTTGTTTACGGGTTGGCTTTGGAATGCTTGATGCAGGTGGCTATGATTTGGTTGGGTGCAGTCATTCTGGCACCTGTAGCTCGTTTTTGGAATTCTGTGCCGCATGGGTTTATGGGAACTTTTGGCTTAGGGAATAAGAAGTCTGAAGCCCTGAGAGTCTGAGTGGGCGCTGGTTGGTGGTTTGTTGGTTGGGTTGCTGTCGTTAGCGTGCTAACTCCTAAAAGAACAAAGATTGAAGAGACTGAGTTTAGAGACCGTGAGCTGAGACGCTAGTCTGACTCACTGTCAGCTAGTCCTCTTCAAGCTCAGGACAGCCTAAGAGGCTGTGAAGATTTCTACCTTTCTCTCTTTCTGTAGCAAGGCTGCTTGCAAAAGCCGTGAAAACTTCTTTCTATCCTTCCTTTCTCTTTCCCTAAACTGAGGGTAAAAGATTGTAGTGTACTGCTGCAGGGAGTTGGGACAGGAACTCAGGGCAGAAGCTTGAAGCAGAAACCGTGGAAGAACGGGGCTTACTGGCTTGCTCTCAGGCTCACATTCAACTGCATTTCTTGTCCAGCCCAGGCCCACCAGCCTAGGGATGGAACTGCCCCCAATGTGCTGCCCCCCCCCATCAATTAGCAACAAAGAAAATGCCCCACGGACATGCCACAGGCCTGCCTGATGGAGGCAATTCCTCCGTTGAGAGTCCCTCTTTCCAAATGTGTTAAGTTGACAACCAAGATTGGCCATCACACCAACTGTCCATTCACGAGTGAGTTGTTCAATTCTACACAGCCCCCTGCAAGGCTCAGGGAGAGTGTGAGAAGAGAGAGCTGGAGAAGTAGAGAGAGAGGGTGCGGAACACTGACTCCGGGCACAGCACGGCTTCACACTAATTCGCAGCAGCTCTGACTCCCCGCAAACGCCCTACACAAAATCAGGTCTGCCGATATCCTGTCAGAGAGAGGGGAGGAACGCATGGGGCCCACCCCTCCATGAGAATGTATGTGCTGCTAATGGCTGGTGGGACACTGCTTTTCATTGGTACGGAAATTACTATCTAGTGAGGGGCCATGTTTCTGTGAGCAAACTCTCATACTCCTGTAGCCAGCTCATTGATTCTCAAGAAAAAGAAAGAAGACATGAGAACAGAGGGAGGGACGGGTAGTTGGGGAGAGAAAGAAAGGAACAGAAAGAGGGAAGGGGCAGGGGAAGGCAACTGAGGAAGACGAGTGGGAACACAGAGAAACGTGTTCTGTAAAGGTACGGGAATGCCATAAAGAAATCCCTGTGTGTCTATTGGTGTTTATTCTACAAAACTGGGAGTCAACTATGGGGCGTATGCGTTTACACTTTTTATATCTCCTTGCTGAATCATGCCCTTTGTGACTGTGTAGTGACCTTCTTTAATCTATTCCAAGTTTGGTTCAAAGTCTATTTTATCAGACATATCAGAACAGCCACAGCGGCTGCTTTCAAATTTCCATCCAATTAATAGCTTGCTCTCATCCTTTGACTTGGAGTCTGGGGGTGGCTTTCCTGGTGAGTTGTTGCTTAATTAAATTGCTATTTCTTAAATCCAGTCAGCCAGTCTGTCTGTCTTTGGTGGTGAGTTGAGGCCATTTACGCTTAAGGTGATCAGTGAGGGGCACACCCCAGCTCCCACCAACATGTTGGTTGTTGGTTCTGTTTTGTTTTTGTGTTTCCGATTGGCTGGGCTACCGCTTATTCTTTCCATTTCTCCTCATTCATATCTGAAGTTTGCTTATTTACTGATAGACATGAAAGGTCCCTTCCTAACGCTCCTCTGTGCGGCTGTCTCTCTCATGAACTTACCCCTCCCTCTGCTCTTGTGAATTGAGGCCCTTCCCCCTCTGTGGATAGCCTTAGTATCTTCTGAATGCTGAGCTGGCCATCAACTAGCTGCCTTTAGTTTGCGCTTGTCTTGAAACGTTCCCTTTCTCTGACCCTCGTAGCTATTAATATTGTTTCTTTCCTTTACATTTTTGAAAACAATGTCAAGAGGGGAATTAGTCTCTACTTACGTCTATTTTTGAATTATAAATGTCTCTTGTGTGTGGCCAGCTATTTCTTCCTCTAGATTTGGGGAAACTTTTCTGTAATTTCAGTGACTAGAATCCCTTTAGTATTTATCTCAGCTCCTTCTGTCGCCGAACGACTCGGATGCTATTTCTTGATCCCATGCCTGCACTTTTGACATTGTGATCAAGTTCGCTTACTATTACCGTTGTTTGACTTTTCTCCAACCTTTTTCTTTCTTCTGCTTGGTCAAGTCCCTTGGCGATGCTTTCTACTGTGTTCTTTATCTGATTCTTCTTCTTTTTCCAAAATAAAAAATCTCAATATTTTTGCTAGATTTCTCTTCTATGCTGCTTTTCTTCATCTGTCTAGTTTTGTTCCTTGGCTGACTTTTTCCTCTTCGCTGCTGATTTCTCTCTCTAGGTCTTCCATTGAATTCATTGGTTTGTTCACATTCTTTTTCAGGCCGCTGGCCATTTTACCAGTAAACTTTTGAAATATTCATCTGCCATTGTACCTATTCCAGTGACTCTGAACTCTGCAGTTGAGGAGGTGTGATCTTTGGATGTGTTGTGCTCTCCTGATGATTAATGTGTCTCCTGTTTCTGTGTTGTGATTTGTGTGTCTGTTGGTTTATATGTTTCTCCCAGTTTTATATGAGAGTCCTCAATTGACCTGCCTACTCTTGAAGGCTTAAAACCCAGTAACACTGAGCAGAGAAAGATTAAACTTCTTTTCCAGGCAGCTTCTCATCCTGCACACAACAGAACTGTGCAACTGGAGCTGTGCTAGGTTGACTTCCTGTGGTGGTTTAGTAGAAAATGGCCCTAACAGGCTTATATATTTGAGCACTTGGTTCCCAGCAGGTAGAACTGTTTGGGAAGGGTTAGGAGGTGTAGTCTTGTTGCAGGAGGTGTGTCACTAGGGGTGAGCTTTGAGGTTTCTAAAGACTCTCATCATTCCCAGTTTGTTCACTGTGCCTCATACTTGTGGATCAGGTAGTAAGCTCACAGCTACTGCCTCAGCTCCATGCCTGCCTGCCTGCTGCCATGCTCCCCACCATGATGATCATGGACTCAAACCTTCTGGAACCATGATTCCCAAATTCACTGCTTTCTTTTGTAAGCTGCCTTAGTCATGGTGTCTCTTCATAGCAATGGAACAGTCACTGAAACATGTTCTATTGGCGAGTGATCTGTCTACTTTTCTGTACTTGTCAGGTATCTCTGCACTTTACTTCTTCTTAGGCACTGCTCCATTGCTGTGAAGAGACACATGACCACAGAAACTCTTAAAAGAGCAAGCATTTAATTAGGACTTGCTTACAGTTTCAGAGGCTTAGTCCATTGTCATCATGACAGAAAACGTGGCGGCATGCAGGCAGATCAGGCAGATGCTGGAGCAGTACTTGTGAACTACATCCTGATCTGTAGGGAGAAACAGACAAAGAAAGACAGAGAGATAAAGACAGAGACAGACAGGCAGACAGGCAGTCTGGGCCTGGCATGGGTTTTTGAAACGTCAAAGCCCATTGCCTATGACATGCTTCTTCCAACAAAGCCACACCTCCCAATCCTTCTAATCCTTTCAAATGGTAACACTCCCTGGTGACTAAAGCATTCAAATACATGAGCTTACAAAGGCCATTCACATTCAAAGCACCAACTTTCTTTATTGATTGTAAAAGTTTTCCCTCTCTTTCTGCTTTGGAATACAGTCCATTTTTCCCCTTTTTCCAACTCTCTCCTTCACTGGCTCACATGGAGGCAGATTCTAGTCCACATCTTACAAAGAATGCCTAAGACACATGCTCTTTAATTCCAGCTTCAACGCACGTCTGCTGAGCAGTTTGAGGCGAGTCACTTAACCTTATTGAGCTTTGTTTTCTTGACATTTCTGCCTCAGTTATTCCTCTATTGCTGTGATAAAGCACCATGACCAGGGCAACTTACAAACGAAAATGTTTAATTTGGATTACAGTCCCAGAGGGTTCTAGTCCATGACAGTAGACCAAAAGAACAGCTGAGAACTCACACCTTGATCCTTAAGTATGAGGAAGAGAGAGACACTAGGAATAGCACTGGTCTTTTGAAGCTTCAAAGCCTACCTCGGTGACACCCCTCCTCCAACCAGGTCGCACCTCCCAATCCTCCCCAAACAGTTCCACCAACTGGAGATCAAGTATTTAAACATGAGAGCCTGTGGGGGGGGCATTCTCATTCAAACCTCCACATGTCACAGGACATCATATCAGGAAACTGCCATGCAGATCACACAGAGAAGCCAACTGTAGCCGCATGTGGCACGGTGCTCAGCAGAAACTCCAGTGCTGGTTTCAGTCCTTCCATATGCCACATGGTCAACAAATATTCCTGGAACCAATAAATGAATACCAACCAGAGGTGAGTACACGTTGTTTTGCAATTGGAATGTAGAAAAGAATCTTACTAACCAACAAGGCTCTTTTTTCAACACAAGCCAGAAAAATATAGCCCATTCAGTGTTTTTAATTATCTTCTGATTCAGAAGTAAAAGGTTTTTTCCTAGCTTATGGAAAACATGATACCACATCCTGTTTTTCCCTCTTACGTTAATTGTTATAAAAGGTTTCAATCATGATTCCACTTTGTCCAAATAAGCTTTCTTGCATGGCAGAGGTTTGGAAAGCAAAGGCCTCGTATCCTGCAACCTGCAAGAAAGAGAGGAACAAGCTGCAGGGCCTGCTTCTAGAGGGGGCTTTGCAGAATCTGGTGAAGCACAAGTTATCCAGCTGTAGAGGAGAGCGTCCTGACAGTAAGAGATGCCGAGTGCCACACGAGGCAGGAGTCCACGAGAATTCCCTCCAAATGGGATATTCCAGATATCTTAAACTTGAGACAGGCTTGGCTGCAAGATGAGACCTGTCCGGCTTGCTAAGCCGATGGGTGATGAGGTGTGCGGGGGATTGTGGCACACAGACAGCCCCATCCCTGTCTCCCTCCTTGGTGGCTACTTTTGGGATGTGTGCAAGCTGATTATCTGACTGCTGTGTTTCTATGTGGTTCACGAGAAGGATCTTTTCTCTCTTCATTTTCTCACTCGAGCCAATGATTAACTGCCCTATGACATGACCTTCTCAGGGCAAATATCCAGACCCCAGCCAAAGAGGAATGCCCTCCCAGATCTTACAGATAGTAAGATACGCTGATGACAAGGCCAACACGAACAGGACGGTTTAGGAATTCTGCATTCTCACTGGAAAAACATAGAAACACAACGTGTACTAGGAAAAGTAGCTAAGTATGTTCTTATCTGAAATGTAGGACATCTTGGCCTCTCTAACCCCACTGAAAATGTGTGTAAAATGTATTAAGACCTATAAAATTCACAGTGTGAAAATAACCTTTCTAAGCTTGATATCAAATGCAAAATATAAAAGAAAAACTGGAGTATTTAAATACACAAAACTAAACATGTGGTTAGAAAAATCACACATAAAGGTAAGTAGAAGAGAACACGTAATGTCTGAGAGAGTTCATTTTAATGCTTAAAAGGTACTTCTGGGGCTGGGAGAAGACTCTGTGGGCAAAGCGCTTGCTGCGTGAGCAACAGGATCTGAGTCTGGATACCAACACCCAGGCGTGGCGGCCCGGGCTTGTGGCTTAGCACTGCAGAGAAGAGACAAACAGACTACAGGGCCTGTGCTGGTGGCTAGCAGTCCAGCCGAATGGCAAGCTCAAGGCTCAGTAAAAGACCGACTCAAAGAAACAGCATAGAAAGTGAGCGAGGAAGACATCCGCCCCTCTCCTCGCCTCGCACGGCCACACGAGGACGCACGAGGTCCGGAGTGGGGCTCCTCCTTCCCCTGAGCTGTACCAGCACTTACTGTCTCTTTTCCCGGTGATAGCCATTCCATCCGGAGTGAAATGGAAACTCATGGTTGTTGTAATTTACATTTTCCTGAGAGCTAAGGATGTTAGACAGCTCCCTTTGAGAACTGTGTGTTCAATTCATTGGCCCATTCACTGGGGTTCGGGTGTTTAATTTTGCAGTTCTTTATGTATTCTAGATATGGACCCCTGTCTGAGATATAGCTGCCAGAGATATTTCTGTCTTTCCATACACTGTTCACCCAGCTGATGATAATATCCGTTTTCTGGATGGAAATCCAATTAGCCAACATGTAGGGTATTTCCTGTACTGTAGTGTCTCCTCATGTTTCATTTTAATGGTCTGTTTCAGGCTTTAAGTTAGGGTCTTTGATCTGGTTAGAACTGATTTTTGTACAGGGTGACAGATAAGTATCCAATTTGTCTACATCTAGCTGGCAAGCATTGTTCTTTGAATAGGCTCCTTTCCAAGTGTGTGTTTTGACCACTTAGTAAAAAAAAGTTACATAGTCATAGCTGTGTGGATCTGTTTCTGAAATCTTCACCCTTTTTCTTGTCTGTGTCTGTCTTTGTGCCAGCGCCATGCTGTCTTTGTCACTGTGGCTCTGTAGTATAGTTTGAGATCAGATATAGTATAGTGTAGTATAGTATAATATAGTATAAATATAGTATAGTATAGTATAGTGTAGTATAGTGTAGTATAGTGTAGTATAGTGTAGTATAGTGTAGTATAATATAGTATAATATAGTATAGAATAATATAATATAATATAGTGTAATGTAGTATAGTATAGTATAGTATAGTGTAGTATAGTGTAGGATAGTATAATATAGTATAAATATAGTAGTATAGTATAGTATAGTGTAGTATAGTGTAGTATAGTATAATATAGTATAAATATAGTAGTATAGTATAGTATAGTGTAGTATAGTATAGTATAATATAGTATAGAATAGTATACTATAGTATAGTGTAGTGTATTATACTGTAGTGTAGTGTAGTATAGTATAATATAGTATAAATATAGTAGTATAGTATAGTGTAGTATAGTATAGTATAATATAGTATAGAATAGTATACCATAGTATAGTGTAGTATAGTATACTGTAGTATAGTGTAGTATAGTATAATATAGTATAAATGTAGTATAGTGTAGTATAGTATAGTATAGTGTAGTGTAGTATAGCGTAGTATAGTATAATATAGTATAGTATAATATAGTGTAGTATAGTGTAGTATAGCGTAGTGTAGTGTAGTATAGCGTAGTATAGTGTAGTATAGCGTAGTGTAGTATAGTATAGTGTAGTATAGTATAGTATAATATAGTATAGTATAGTGTAGTGTAGTATAATATAGTATAGTGTAGGATAGTGTAGTATAGTGTAGGATAGTGTAGTATAGTGTAGGATAGTGTAGTATAGTATAGTATAGTTATAGATTGTGATGTCTCTGGCTTTGTGGACGACTTCTACTTTGCTCTGATCTCTTCTATGACCACTGTTCATTCAAAAGTGTACAGTTCAGTCTCTGGGTATTTGTGTAGTTTCTGAGGTTACAGCTACTGTTGGTTTCCAGTTAAGTTCTGCTTATGTCAATTTTTTTGTATTTGTTAAGGTGGGCCATGCCTTGTGGTCTCTAATGTGGCAACATTAGGTCAACAGGAGGTTTTATGCACTAGAAAAAGTTAATTTGCTCTCTGTTGTGTTCTCTGTCTGTAAAGTCCTGTTGGTCTGTAGTTTACCTCTGAAGGTTTTTTTTCTGGTTTTTATTTTGCAAGGCCAATCTAGACATGAGAGTAGGGTACTGAAGTCTCTCAGTATTACTGTGCCAGGACCCACATGGCCTTTTATGCCTTTTGGTGCTTGTTGTATAAAATTTGGAGACCCAAGATTTGGCACATAAAAATTTACAGTATTTACATCTTCTTGATAAGTTGTTCCTGACTACTTCTGATTTGAGGATACATTATCAGATATGAGAATCCCTATGCCAGTTCATTAATAAATCCCATTTGTGTGCTAGTTTGATCTCTACCTTGTGACTCTGTTTTGAGATATTTCTCCAGTTACGGGATCTTTGTAGACAGAACAGAAAGTTGTGTCTGTTTCATAATTCAATCAGTTTGTCTGCATGCGTCCTGCGTCAGTGTCTGTTGCAATGGAGAACACTGAGCAAAGTCAACTCAGAAGAGAAAAGGGTTTCTTTGGCTGACAGGTCACAGTCCACCCTCAGGGGAAGCCAGGCAGGAACTGAAGCAGAGGCCACGGAGGAGTGCTGCTTCCGGGCTTGCTCCTCGTGGCTCAGATGCCTCTTGACAGTCTAGGCCCAGTTGTCTGAGAGTGGCACCCCCACGGTGGGCTGAGACCGCCTACATCAATCAGTAATCAAGAAAATACTCCCAAACGTGCCTACACGCCAATCTGGTGGTGCCAGTCCTGCCATCGAGAGCACCAGGATATCTAGGCCTGTGCCAAGTTACCAGAAACTAACAAGGATGGCATCTTTGAGCCGATGGGATGAATCCTGTTTATTTCTCAGAGGGGCTTTCTCACGTCAGTACCTTTAATGTCTGCGGTCTGCATCTTCCACGTGACTTCGGTCTGCGCTGCTTGGAATCTGCTGCTCCATTAAGATGTTGCATGATGTTCCCTGGCCCACACTACCCTTCTGGGGTGGATCCTTGATTAACCAGATGAAGGGGAGCTGGGGGTAAGCTCTCAGACCTGTCGAGGTCAGGTTCCCACACCCCTTTTCTAAAGCTGTGACCGCGGGCAGGCCGAGCTCACCATGTTTCCCCTGCGCCCCAGCCCCTTGCTCGGCCGTGTAGGGGTGAGGACGTGGTGAGTGTTCCGAATCTCTCAACTCCAGGGTCCCATATCGCTTTCCGACACCGTGCTGTGGTTTGCTCCGCTCTCCCCACTGGGCAGGCCGAGCTCAGCCTCCACCACACGCTTCCCTTGCCCACACACCTGAATCATCTCTGGATTACTTATAGCGCTCCGCTGAGACGGCGTGCGTGCCACGGAAGTAGTTATAACTTTGTTTAGGACTAATGGCAAGGAAAAAGTTCATGTCGAGCTCATGCATCCAGTGCAGAGGCTCCCGTTTGTTTTTATTGTTTGTTTGTGTGTGTTTGTTTTTTCTGTCTCTGTTGGATCCAAAGATGTAGAACCCAAGGACATGGAGGCTGAAGGAACTTTCTTTAGTGGTTTGCTGCCGAGGGTGAGCATATAGTAGACATTAGGCTTGGCTACTTGGCTCAGGAATCACAGCTGGCTGCTGTCATTACCCTGCCCTGTGGCTCAGAGTCCTTGCTTCCCTTAGCAAGAACTACACTGAGGCTACCTAAAGTCATACCACTTCTCAAAATTTCTGCGGGGAACCACAGTTCAAACAGTACGCAGGTCCCAAAGCTCAGAAGTGCTCCTGAATCCATCCTCCCCGCTCCAACCCACCAGCTACTTAATAATCGGTAAAAAGGTAAACGTATATTTACAGTAGAGACTTATCAGGTCAACAGAAATGCCTCTGTGTGTGAGCAATGGCTTCCAGCAAATTACTAGTCTCACACTCATGTTCATGTTCGTTCCTTCTGCACCTTGGCCTTTGATCTTACAGAACTTACTTGTGAGTGAACGGACAAAAGTTTTTCTTTCCAAAAAATATGATAAGGAAGTACATCTGAGAAAGAAGCCTTTTCTTAAACAAAGATGGCCCCACACAGGCTGCCGGGAGTTCTACGAGAGCAGTATCTTCCCTCACCCCGCCTGATGTTCACCCTCACCAGGGAGCATCTTCTCTTACCCACCCGCCCCACAGTGGGTCATTTTTCAGAAATATTGCCTCTAAATGTTTTTCATGTTGTGGCTTAGACTTAAAAAAAAAACTGACGTTGATTCTGGTTAATTTTTATAAATTAATACCATTGAGTAATTGATGTGGGGGAAATTCTAGTTTACCTCAATTGAACTGGTACCCAGAAATTTGTGTGGATGCTTGTCCCATTATGCAGGGCTCACAGTTTCAGAAGCAGAAATCGACATGTGGTTTGACAATCAGGAGTCTATTTATAGAGACAGGATAGCTAGCAAACCAGAAAATCCAGGCCACACGCATGCCATTAACTATATATAATCAATGAAGTGTATGAATAACGTATGGGCACGTGGGCTGGCTGGTGCCTTTCAACTGGCCAAGCTACATGAACAGCCTTTCAGGGTTAGCTAATTGAGGCACTAGGCTAACGTGATCTCCTTTCCAACGGCTTATTTAATTGATGTCAACTCTCTTTATTAAATCATTTAATCTGTATAAATGATAGATAGCTTTACATTATGTCTTCTCTAGAAGAACTATAAAATTGCTTTTTAAATCTTTTAATTCAGCTAAGAAACTCACAAGATTACACATGCACACACCCATGTACACATGTACCATTAATTTAATAAATATGATTAGAAGCCAGGCGGTGGTGGCACACACCTTTTATCCCAGTACTCGAGAGGCAGAGGCAGAGGCAGACAGACCTCTGTGAGTTCGAGGCCAGCCTGGTCTACAGAGTGAGTTCCAGGACAGCCAGAGTTACAGCAGAGAAACCCTGTCTCGAAAAAACAAAATAAATAAATATGATTAGAATAATATTTTGTTACCTTACTGGTTGCTGGTGGATAAATAAACTCATGATGTTCTTCAGACACGTTCTGAAATTTAACAAGCATTCGAATGAAAATGAACATGCCCGTGTATATTTGGACCCGTTTCTCTGGACAGACGCACTTGGTGGCAACAAGGGCAAGCGGAACTTGCCCGGATGTAAAACTGGAGAACACAGGCAGAGGATTCCGTGACTTGATGTTTGTAACAGTCTTTAAATATATAAACATTGTAAACACAATTAGCCGTACTGGCTTTTAGATGCATTCTTAGCTTCTTTCCAAAAGTCATTCAGAAACTTGTCAAAAGTTTTAGCTAAAGTTTTGATCTGAAGTATGTTTCTATTCATCACAGTAGTTGAAGACTCAAAATTTACTTGAATTATTTCTTTGGGTGTTTGGTTGGATTTTTTTTCTCTTCAACTCTACAGGTGACTGCCGAGACCCAAATCTTCACCTCAGCACATTCTACTGGTCCCTCCCATTCCGGCTACTATGACTTGTCGAGACACACAAATATCCATACATGGCTATAGCACGTGCATAAGTGGAGGCTTCGAGCAAACACTGCACAGATTGGAAACCCTGAACGCATCAGCAGCCTACAAGAGTCTGGGGATTACACCACAAACAGGCTCTCACTGTACAGAGTCATCCACTCTCCCCGATCTGAATACAGTGCAGGCTACATCAGGAGGAAAGAAAGTCCGCTCTTGGGCACTGAGGGGGCTGGGCAGCCAGAACAGGCAATGGAGGTGAGGCACTGAGGAGAGTGGACAACAGGAACAGGCAGCGGAGGTGAGGTTTTCATCCTGCACCTGCCTGAGGGAAAACTGTGTGAGCCTGTCTGATAAAACAGCCAGGTGTGGTCTTCTAGAAAACTCTCTACTCCACGAGGTCTTAAAAGGTTTTCATGGGAGAGCTGGAGAGATGGTTCTGGGTTAAGAGCAGTTGTTGCTCTTCCCAAGGACCATGGTTCAGTTCCCAGCACTGACATCTGGTGGCTCACAACCACCTGTAAATCCAGTTCCAGGGATCAAACGCACATTTTTGGTCTCCATGCACACGGTGCCCAAACATGCCCTCAGGCACATACACATACATATAAGATAAATAATTATATCTTACAAAACAGGTTTTCATAAGGAATGACTTTAAACTAAGGGCCAATGAGATCTCAGAGTGCATAAAAAGCCAAGCATCGTGCTACAAGATGTGTCCCTAACCCTTACAAACTGTATTTGTGTGACTGAGCGTCATACATACATGTGTATGCAGGAACATGTGTAGGAGGAGAAATACATATGTGTACATATGTGTAGTAGTGCCCCACGTCCATGGTGTCACTCTATGCTCTAGTGGCTCCCACGTCCATAGTGTCACTCTATGCTGTAGTGGCTCCCACATCCATGGTGTCACTCTATGCTGTAGTGGCTCCCACGTCCATGGTGTCACTCTATGCTGTAGTGGCTCCCACGTCCATGGTGTCACTCTATGCTGTAGTGGCTCCCACGTCCATGGTGTCACTCTATGCTGTAGTGGCTCCCACGTCCATGGTGTCACTCTATGCTGTAGTGCCCCACGTCCATAGTGTCACTCTGTGTGTAGTGGCTCCCACGTCCATGGTGTCACCCTATGCTGTAGTGGCTCCCAGTCCATGGTGTCACCTATGCTGTAGTGGCTCCACGTCCATGGTGTCACTCTATGCTGTAGTGCCCCACTGTAGTGGCTCCCACGTCCATGGTGTGGCTCCCACGTCTATGGTGTCACTCTATGCTCCCACGTAGTGCCCCACGTCCATGGTGTCACTCTAAGCTGTAGTGCCCCACGTCCATGGTGTCACTCTATGCTCTAGTGGCTCCCACGTCCATAGTGTCACTCTATGCTGTAGTGGCTCCCACGTCCATGGTGTCACTCTATGCTGTAGTGGCTCCCACGTCTATGGTGTCACTCTATGCTGTAGTGCCCCACGTCCATGGTGTCACTCTGTGCTGTAGTGGCTCCCACGTCCATGGTGTCACTCTGTGCTGTAGTGGCTCCCACGTCCATGGTGTCACTCTATGCTGTAGTGGCTCCCACGTCCATGGTGTCACTCTGTGCTGTAGTGGCTCCCACGTCCATGGTGTCAACTTTCTGTAGTCTTACATTTAGTCAACTGTTGTCAGACCAAAATATTAAATGAAAAAATCCATATTTGGAGAGAGAGAGTAATCACATATAGCTCGCTTCCATATCCTATTTGTCAGAATCATTCTGCTTTATTGTTAGCATTATAGTTAATCCTTTAATGACCTAATTTATAAACTAAACCCTATAATATGACCATATGTGAAAATAAACACAATCTAAGTAGATTGAGCTCTATCTGTGATTTGAAGCGTCTGCCATCTACAGGGGTCTTGAACCACATCCCTGTAGGTAAGGGCACATCTGTTCCCACAGTGCTATTTGAGCACTTGCTACAAGAGGCTGAGACACAAGAACAGCATTGATATTCCACACCACACTTAGGATAAGGAATCAGGTTCTTTTCTCATGTCTACACAGAATGGCATCCACTTGGACATCCTGAGATATCTCGCCTGGGATCGTAGGTACCTTCTAGAGGCAGCCTGTGACAATGCAGAGGGAGCTCAGCTAGGGGGAGCTGGGCAGAAGGACTCAGAAATGGCCATGTCTGGCAGATGGGCCAGGAAGATCCTGTCCAGGATAAAGGAGAGACACTGTCAGAAGTTCTGTCAGCAAATGGATGCCCTGTTTCACCCAGCACAGCGTCAGGGACAGGGGTCACTGTAAGCACAAGAGTCAGCAAGCCTGAAGACAGTACAGTCCAATTATCAAGTCAGAAACAGAAAGGAAAATGGCGAGGGAACTAAACAGACGTGAAAAAATAGCATGCACACAATATAACCCACCTTCTCACTTAAAGATTTGCATGAAAACATTTTATTCAGATATTTTTGGAAGTCAGTGGAACTTTAAGAAGCAAATGGTTACATTTTGTAGAGTCGTGGGATGGGTAGTAATGTTACACAAATGCATTTCTCCAGGCTAGTTATTCTGTGCACTGGAGGAAAAACTTTGAGACCAGGTCAAAATGAATGGAGCCTGGTCAGGGACCAGTGTAGCCTTTGTTCAGACCTGTGCTGGTGCTGGCTTGGAATTCTTTTAAACAGAGACCCTGCACTTTCATTATGTGCCAGAGCTCTCCATAGCAGGTCCTGCCTGGCACAGGAATGAAGGACAAAGGGACAATGCAAGGCTGTCTGTCCTAGCCTGAGGGACAGGGCTAGGTCAGGCTGGGTGGATTGGAGGCTAGAGACAGCAGATCGCTGCGGAAGAGCAAGAGGATCCTACAGAATGCCTGCAGATGCCCTTGGAAACTGAAGGACCAGAAGTCTGATTGTTCTTAAGGTGAAACACATCCACACACTGTACACGGCACAGTCAGAAATGTATTCCAAACTCGAAGGAAAAGGGACAAATTGATGAGCAAAATTGAGCTGTTCAAGGGAAAGTTGTGTAAGATTAAAGACAGTTTGGATTGCCTTTCCCCAAACCTCCTGAGGCCTTAAAAGATAGCCATTTACAGGGCTGGAGAGATTGCTCAGCAGTCAGGACACTTGCTCTTGCATAAGGCCCAGGGTCAATTCCCAGCATCCTCATGGTGGCTCCCAACCTCCTGCAATTCTACTTCCTGATCTAGCTAGACCTGCTGCCCCCTTCTGGTCTCTGCAGGTACGCACTTGGCGTACATACAGACATTCAGGTAAAACACTCATATGCATGATATGCAATTTTGAAGAAACTACTTACTTTAAAGACAAAAGTCAGCCCAGTTCCTACAACTTTGACCGAGATACACGTGGGCTGACACTCCTGGCTATAGAAGGCTAGAAGCAGAAGACGGCGTTGGTATGAGCAGCCATAGAGCGCCAGGCACTGCGTTCCTAACGGCTCCTTTGCGTGAACAGAGCAAACTGCAAAGAATTTATAACGTGTTTAGATGCAGAAAGGTGTAAGCCACTCTGAACAATGGCGGCAGACCCAAGCATACCATACCTTCCCACCACCCGACCACCAGGAGCAGAAACGTTCGAAAATTAGTAAGAATAACAACAGACATAGTGACTTCTCTCTGAAAACAGAAAGTCTAGTAAATACATCGGAAGGAAAGAACTCGAACAATTTCTGTAGCGAATTCACCAACTGCTTTCATTTCACGTCTCCACAGCTTTGCTGCATGAGCATGTTTAGCCAATAAATAAACAAAAACAAATGGGGGGAAACAAGATTTTTTTCTTCAAGACTGAGTGAGGTATCTTCCAGTTGCAATCACGGGTGTAACTTCCTGTGCAGACATTTTAAATCAGGAGTTCTGGCCTGAGTCACCTCACAGACAGACAAGGCTGTCATTTCTCAGTGTGTTCTTCCAGGTTTGCTACAACACAGCCCCTGTACTACTTAAGACGCTTCTCGTCTCCGCGTCTCCAGGGAGTACTCGCTGCTTTCTAACGGACAGCTCGGTCGTCGGGAATTTTGAATTGGTAGCAAGACAGTTGAAAATGTGAAATTACGTAGCTGATAGGAAGAAAGCCAACACATCCGCTCTGGCAGTTCGTGAAAGTACTATCTGTCCTTTCAACAGTTCTTTTTAAAAACGTATGTCATCTGTGGGGAACTTACATATTATATACGTGTTTGATGTGAATATATAGTCAGCCACAGCTTTCCCACCTGTGTGTTCAGTCAACTTTGGATCAAGAACTGTCGTAGTTAGCCACTGTGTGGGCTCAACAAGGAAGAGATGGAGGCATTTTCACAGGTGCAAGCCCTGCCAGACCTCAGCAGAGGGAACCACCATCCTAGCCCCTGGCATACCAGACAGTGGAACCCTGAGTGTCTGAGCTCAGGTGTTTTTATTGATACAGAACTCCTCAGGTGTTCTACTGATAGCACGTGTAGATCCTTATCAATCAAGCATCCCCCACATAAATCCAACACCTGCAGACAATACCAAACACCAAGACACCAAACACAGCCCCTCACCCAACAGTGCATAAAACAATTATTTTATACATAACTAAAAAGAAGCACAAGAAAGAACACTTTAAATATTTATGTGTTTTGTTATTTTATGCGTATGGGTGTTTACCTGCATGTGTATCTGTGCACCGTGTGAGTGTGGTACCCTCAGAAGCCAGGATCTCTGGAACCAGAGTTATAGATGGTTGTGGGCTGCCAGGTGGCTGCTGGGAACAGAACCCAGGTCTTTTGGAAGAGCAGTGAGAACTCTTAACCACTAAGCCATTTCTCCAACCCCAAGAATGTTTCTTAAGACTGAGAACATGGCTCCATGTTAGAATGAAAAGAACTCTTTTCAGAAGTTGTGTCTGAACTCACATGCAGACCTGTGTCTTGTCATTACTACCTAACGTGCCATATAGTAGTCATTTACACATTAGCATGCTTGCACGGATGACACAGAGAAGGTGTAGGGTATGCAGTAGGATTGGCTATGTTTTATGAGAACACTACTCCAAATTATGAAGGGACTTACAAAATTGGCCTTGGAACTCAGTAGAAAGGGAATATTTGAGAATAAACCCCTTCAGATTCCAAGAAACAACTGTAGTATCAAATTCAGTCCCCTCCATTTTCTCACAGTGGGAGACGGGACTGCCATTGCTCTTGGCAATGAGCTAAACCCACAGGTCTGACTGACGCGTGGGGACGGGGGAAGTCCTTGCCTCATTCTGCAAACTCTTGCAGCCAGAGATCATTCACCCCTGCCACCCAAAATCACGTGTCCTTCCCATTTCACCGAGCCCTCTTCTGTCTGTGTATTTGGATTCTCCTGCTCTGTCTATTTTGACAGATGAAGTTGTACAGGTCACCCAAGATATGAAAATGTAAACTTCAGAGAATTCTAAGGGCTTGAGCGATGGCTCAAGGGTTAAGAGTACTGACTGTTCTTGCAGAGGTCCTGGGATCAATTCCCAGCACTCGCGCAACAGCTCCCAGCCATCCATAGGTAACTCAGGTCCAGGCGATATGATGCCATCTTCCGACTTCTGGGGGCACTGCGCACATGTGGTGCACAGACATACCCGCAGTCAAAATACCCATACACACAAAATAATAAAATCAGCATTTTAAAAATAAAACATTATGTGATGTGTCCCAAAGTCAGTAGATCTTAACAAAACCTCATATTTAGCCAAACAATGTGTTATTTCTCTTATCACAAAAGCTAAACCATAAGAGCCTACAAGCAGATGTGCATTTTTTAAAATCAGAGACCCTCATGAGCAAATCAAAACAGGAAAATATTCCTCCCATTGGGGAGACTGCAAATGAGGGCAGCTCCACATTGTCACCTGTGTTCTAGCTTCAGAGACTCTGTGTATACCAAAGCAGACAAGCTTCCCTGCCCCAGCCCCAAAGTCTCGAAGCCCTGGGCTGCAGAAATGACCCTGAGCAGACCACGGGCACTGGGAGTGACCGTAAGTGGACCACATGCACCTCTCGCTTTGGGCCCAATGTGAATTGACTTTGTGTTCTCTTAATTGCTTCTCGATTTAATTAGACTTGGCCTTCGAAGTATGCCTGAGCTTTGGAAATGTGCGCACAACAGCAAATCACCGAACTTTAAAAAGCCATTGTAAGTTTTCCCTTTCTGATGATGAATGTACTGTCTCATTATTTTTCTGCTTTTTATGAAAATGTAATTTTTCATTGACAAATTAAGAACATAGTTATGAGGTGCAACAAGTTAGTTTGATTCATAGATAGATAGATAGATGAGGATAATTTTCATATCTAGCACCTTAAACTCATATTATCTCTTTGTGGTAAATACATCCAAAATCCTCCCTTCTACTACTTACAGGACAGACATGAAGAGAGCTCAACAGCGAAACCACTGTCTTTCTCCGCAGAACACTGTAGCTACATGAGACTCTGGTGCCTTGTGGCTCTCAAGGTTAGTGCGGCATGCTAACACCTGCCTTCATCTTACAGCGAGAGTTGCTTGCACAGAAAGGCACACTGTGCATTTAAAATGTGTAGTGAAGAGCCAGGATGTAATTTGCCAAATTGTTCTCTGTCCCCTTTGATGAAACAAGATGAGAAACACTCATGTCACCTCTGGGCTCCGCAGATCGGCCCCCAGAAGGACTGTAAAACCAAGAGTCCTGTTCGCTTAGATAGTTCTCAGCTTCTCCACAGCATCCCCTTTGACAAAGCCCTACATGGGATATTTTTTATAACATGTGTGTGTGTGTGTGTGTGTGTGTGTGTGTGTGCACTTTATATGTAATATATTTTATATTTTTAAAGGTTTTATAGCTTTTATATTTTTTATGGATACTCCATCTCTGTCTGTGTTTCCCTGACACAGCAGTAATCCTGTCCCCCCTGACGCCTCTCTGCTCCTTCTCAGGTCTTCTGAGCTCTCCTTTCTCCTGTTGGTGCTGCCGGAAACTCAGTACGTCGATGACCTCAGCATTCCAGCACACCCGGTGCTGTGCGACTCTGAGGATCCTCAGCTTTAAACAATAACGCTGGGACGCCTGTATGATGTCACACCACGATGGTTATGAACGGAAGCGGCAGGAGTCGATTCTGCCGAAATCTCCTGATTCGCTCCCCAGCAAAGGGCAGATAGAGCATCACCCCTTGCCTTCCACCTCCTCTGAGGTCTTTCCCTAGCATCACACTGCGTCTCCTCACTGCCAGGCCGTGTTTTCTTTGACGTTAAGTGGGATTCCTCAAAATCAGAGAAGGTTCAACCGTGTACTTGGGGTGAAACATTGCCAAAATGGTTCACTGAAACTGTAATTGAAATCAGAGGGGCAACAGGAGACCAGGATGCAGGGTGCACGATGCTTCTGAGACAAAGAGAAAGACTAACACTACCTGCCCGAAATTCTCCTGTTATCAGAACACAGATCCTCAGAAACCATTTGAAGTTGGAGGTTTGACATTGGGTGAAAGCTCTACTTTATTTCTTATCCATTTCTCCAAACGGTGTGACCTGGTTCCACATTTAGGCCTAGAGAGCTATTGCCTAGTGGGGCTGTCTTGGAAGAAATGGTTGTAGGCAAAGTTATTCCTAAAATGATGGTCATTACCCAAGCTGATCATCAGACAGCAAGCGGGTTAGAAAACAAGGTATGGGACTGAACAAAGCCTAATGGATGAACAAATGGCCAACAATGGCTCTTGGTGGACCCAAGGAAATTCTTTTACAAAGTTGACTTACACTTTCCATCTTGCCAATAAACAGCTCTGCTTCAGCTCATTCACAAGCGTTCTACCCCTTGTCACGGTGACCTGCCAAGCACCTGAGTCCTTCCCGTTCACACCACATAGCAGAGGACAGACACCGCCCATCCACCTGTGCAGTCTCCTCTTGACTCTCATTGATGGAGAAAGGACTCGTCCTGGAGCAGGGTAGAGAGAGGGTGAGACTTGGGAGCAGGGGCCTGTTTTTGAAGCATGGCTGTTTATAGGTGGAATTCCTTGGTAGAGTTTCAATAAATCGAGATTTTATATGAAGTAGAATGCATTTCCCACCAATATGATGTCTTATCTAGAATGGCCTGAAAATTCTTTCTCATCTGTCAGGGGCCTAGAGCCACTGTTGCTGCCCTTGTAACTCCTTCTTGGACCCCTTCCCACACCAAACCACACCAGACCATACCAGACGATATCACACCATACTATACCATACTACACTATACCACATCATGCCACACTAGACCACACAACACAACATAACACCATAAAGTTCTCTTCTAGAGCCTTGTACCAAGTAGACACTTGTAGTGGAATATTTGAATATATTTTCAAGTTTTATAAAGCTATATGCACTATCTATGCAATGAAATGAACTTTAAAACATCTGCCAAATCTGGTAGCAGAAGCTTCTGAAAGAAGGTCACCTTCCTTAGCTGTTAGAACCAGCTTTCTGAGTGTGGACAGGCCACATCTTTCTTGAATGAAAATGAATGCTAGTTTGAGAAACCAGTAACTATCTACTCAGTATTCTTAGAAGAAGCAATTGATGTTCATAAATACCTTGCCCACTGAGATCTTAATGTTAAAGGCATTTGATTATTTTATTGCTCATGGAGGAACTTTTTATGGTCTCCTCCCTTGCGGTAAGCAGCAGATGAGGAATACCTCACACCAGGGCCTTGACTAACTAGCCTAAATGGCATCAAGTCAGCCACTAAAGGATGAGGATTGTTGTACTGTGGAGGTTCTGTTCATTATGCAAATAAGACCCTTGTATTGATAAGTGGTGCCTTTCCTCAATAAATTACCTGAAGACCATGTGCTTGGGGGTTCAGTCCTGCTCCAGAAGTTTATTTTTAGTTATATATAAAATTATTGTTTTATGCACTGTTGGGTGAGGGACTGTCTAGGGCATACTGTATTGTTTGCAGATGTTGGATTTCTGTGGGAGATATTTGATTGCTAATGATCTGCATGTGCTATCAGTAGAACACCTGAGGAGTTCTGAAAGAATAAAACCACCTGAACTCAGATGCTCGGGGTTCCACTGTCCATCGAGTATGGTGTTAGCCAGGACAGTGGTTCCCTCTGCTGAGGTCTGGCAGGGAATGCAGTTGTGAAACATGCCTCTTTGTCATCCTTGCTGAGCCATCACAGCAACAACGTACAACTACACAGTCCATCAGAGAGGTTGGACCCCATGTCTGGGTCATTCAGGCTTTACACCTCGAAGGTTGTCTTTCGTTCTTTGAGATATAATTACATCTAGAGACACTCCCCAAACACCAGCTTCCTTTTCCCCTCTTTACCCTACAGCTTCCCAGGCCTTCACACTGGAAGAACTTGCTAGACTAATTAATGCTGTTTGCTCATGTCTCTTGCCATCGAGGTCTTCAGCACATAGCCTAAGTCAATATGAATGACTCCCTGGCTGGATACGTCGGGGTAGCTCCCTGTTTGTAATACCAGACAGATAATTCATGTGCTACAGACCATTCTGCTGTTAAAGGAGGACACAGCAACAAATTAGGTTGTTTTACATCTTTATTGGCTTTATTTGAAAATCTAGACTCAGATCCAAACAGCAGACCGAGAAAAACTGACTAGAATGCTCAACTTGCAGCATGGCACAGGAAGCGTTTACAGGAAGAAAACAGGAAGTGATGTACAGGAAGTGGACGCAAGGTGCAGGCAACTGGATTGGTTCCTGGTTTTCTTACCTGAACTTTGTTTGGACAGTTGGCTATCTGTCAGAGACAGACAACTACTGTGGTGATCAGCCAAGACTCCTTGGCTACTTGTTAAGTCATAGTTCATGACGCAAAGAAACCTTCCAAGCAGCCCTGATGTAATTTAACACAGCTCTCAATGTTTAAAGCCATTCTGGAGACTTGGTTTCCTTCAACAGTTATGTAACAGCCCATCCCCTGTGAGCCCTATGCTAGAGATCCCACAGAGATTCAGGAAGCAAATGGCTCTGATGGGGCTCTGGGCTCACCGGGATGGTGAAGAGAGGCAGGACAGATACTGTGTGTTGTCCTTGCTGGCATCTTATTAAGAACGCAGATGAATGCGGTCTCAGCCCTGTGTATGACAATTGTTCAGATGAAGAAGATGCCAAGCGTTAGTAGAGGTTTGTGGGGTATATGTAGTCCCCTTGTCAAAATCTTTATGTTCACTACTGTTTTAAAATATAATTTTAGTGGAAGATGAAGATATCAATATTACACACTTGATACATTTAGCTTCATTGTAGTTACTGCTCTAGGTTGACTAACTTGAAGTTGGCACCAGCCGGAGCAAGGTGAGTTTTACTGGTCTAGAAATACAGACCTTGCTACCAGTAAGGGGCAACGTTCCTCAGCCTCAGCTGTACTTTAGAGGCAATTGGGGGTTCTTTAAGCATGTTTCAGGCTGGGCTGCACCCCTGAGATTCTGAGCCAGTGGCCTTGGATAGGACCCAGGCGTCGGTGTGCTCTGAAAGCTATCCAAGTGAGTCTGATGCACAGTCAAGATTAACAACCGCTGAACCAGGAAAAGACAGTGCTTTGATCAAAGTTGCAGGTGAGCTGTAAGCCAGGGTGAATCCAGCTCTCTTTGACCTACATAAAAATCCTGAGCTGGATAGCTAAACTCTGATTCTCTTCAGGGTCCACATTTGAAGCAATCTAATACAGTAGGTGGGCATCCAGCTGAGTTCAGGCAACAGGCTGCTTTTCCACCCAAACCACTCCCCGTGGGATTTCAAGTAGCCAGCTCAGTGCTGCGCATTAAGATCCCAGTTTCACTTAGCGTAAACATGTATAATACATGTGACTTCTCAGAATGTGACTCTGAAGATGTTGGTGCTTTAAAAATAGCCTCCAGATGCCTTAATGTGCAGTACATTGAAAGAAAAGTGGGTTACTTTTGCAAATCACCGCCATATCTGAATTGAAGACAATTTCACTACTCCAGGGGATGGACTAAATAGATTCCATCTGTCCAGCTGGCAAGCCTAAAAGACCAGCTGAGTAAGTAACTCAACATCGCTAACAAAAACCACTAAACCAGTTCAAGAGAATGCGGTTAACACTTGCTAATGGCCGAATCCAATACGTTTATCATGTATTTATCATGTGGACCACTGGAGTTTGGGATTGCCCCAAGCCTTTCCTAATTAAAAATTGTTGGCCAATTTTCTATACGTGAGAAATGCAAAATCTTAGTCCCCAGTCTACTGAGTTATATGTCATGAACTAATGTCAGAGGGGTGGAAAAGGTCAATAGCTACAAGGTAATTAGGGAGGCGTGCTTGACAAGATTTGGTGTTGATGGGATGTTTGCGGGAATGGTGAAGTTGAAGATGACTCTCGGGTTTCCGAGTACCAATCACCAAGACGTCTCTGGAGGAGAAGCAGACTTCGTGGCCCTTTTCTTCCACCACTACTTCATCCATCCCTTGAGTATCTTGCTCACTGGAGTT
The DNA here is from genome assembly GCA_026225945.1 of Cricetomys ansorgei. NCBI lineage: Eukaryota > Metazoa > Chordata > Mammalia > Rodentia > Nesomyidae > Cricetomys > Cricetomys ansorgei. The sequence goes on from JAMJFZ010001005.1 coordinate 1,273,105, forward strand.
CTTTATTTGACCTGAGCTCCTTCTTTTTTAACACCTGGCTCAGCGTCTTCCTCTCCCCGTGTACATCCACAGGATGCTCAAGGACCCGAAGGTATATCAAGCTCTGTTTATCGTCTTTCTCTCAGAACCTCCCATATTTTGCTTAGTCTCAGAGTTGGTACGAATGAATGTGTTGTCTACCTGTTGGGTAAAGAGAGGGATGTGTAAGCCGGAGGTCGGCCTCACGTTTAGCTCCACATGCGGTCACTTGCCAACTCCTAACTTTCTACTTCGTTACACCTCCAGTGTTGCCCACCTCTGCCTCTCTGCCAGTCCGTCGCGTCCCAAGCTCATACCAATCCTCTCCTTGTTTTCTCTGGCTCCATGCCTGTTAATTCACCTTAACCTCGTGTCGATGCCCCTTCTTAGCTACAGCTGGGCAATGCCCAATGGTGGGGGTGTATCCTGAGGCCTGCAGTATTAGGCAACTTCATCAGAAGGGTACATATTCACGAGCTGAAATGGGCCAGTCTCTCCATGCAGACTCCTGATGCCCTCACACAGGCGAGATGTTTCAGGCTGCTGCCGGGCAGCGCGGCATGTTCTATAAGGGGGAAGACGCTCTCGCCAGCAGTGGCGTGCGGCATGGCTGTATGTCGCATTACCGAGTATCTGTCTACTGTACACAGTTGCAGGAACCGTGCTCCCACACGACAGGAAGCACAGTAGGTTCGCTTCCACAAGCGTCACCACAGGCAGAGGTGGCGGTCCACCAAGAAGCTGTGATGTCACCAGCTGAAGGGAATCTCTCAGCCCCATTAATCTTTCTTTAAATTACACTTCTTTGTTGGGGGGTTCCATTGGGGGTACCTGACAGCCTCAGACGACAACTTGCGGCAGTCTCTCCGACTGTGTAGATCTCAGGGATTGACCTCAGGTGATCACTTGGAGCTAAGTGCCTTTACCCGCAAGCTAGCCCGCTGGCCCAGGACTAAAACCTTATAGGACCAATGAGGTTTGTGTGATCAGCAGCAGCAGAAGCCTATGTATGCATGACTGTGCGTCCAGAGATTTCTAGTTATGACACTCACCCACCGGATACTCCTCAGTGCTTCCTTCCTTCGCTGCAGACCACAGCCCCGCGCTGCTCAGTTGTCCAGTCTTGTCTCCTGTTGCTTACTTAACACATCCTGCACTCTGTTCTCTGTTAACATTGCCTCTCTGGATACAAATGTCAGCCAGGTCCCTGTGCTGCGTTTAGTTCACTGAGAGGGGAATTTGTCTATAAACGTGTGCTTCATTTTTGGGTCCTTCATACTGAGAGTGTAAAGTGGTCCATCCGCAGAAGTCTGAATGCCTTTTGTGTGTAATATTCTTGCACACAATGCCCCGGGCAACCTACAGGGTGTGAGCCATAAAGCAGCTTTAGTTTGAAAGGCCCAGAAGACGACTTCAACTTCATGTTCCATAAACTACCACCGCACTCTCTTGTAACCCAGGAATAGAAAGGACCATCAAACCCTACATTAGGAGACCATTTTATCCATATGCCACTAAGTGGTTCCTGCTAAAGAGTTCAGAAATAGCTGTCATTATTGAGCACCCGCTGGCTCATTCATTCCTCATTTCTGCTGCAGTGAGTGATTTCCTCTGGGCCTGACATGGTCATTGCCATCACAGAGCAGAGGCTGCTATTGAGACCTACAGAGTAACCTCGGCTCTGTAGTCATGGCAATGAAATCAGCAGAACAATTCGGGGAAGGCCAGGTTTATGGTCATGGGAACAGGGCTGTTAATGCTTCCCAGGAGGAGGAGAGAGGGAAGAGTCACGGGACCTCTACCAGAGGTCCCAGCCTTCTGCTCCGTCTTGCTCTTCAGCTATATGTGGTCTTGAAGGGATACTGGGGCATATGAGGTGGAAGGCTAAACAAGGGCGGATGTCAACCATATACTGTTCACGAGGCTGTCACCCAAGGGAAACGGTGCATTTCAGCAGCCACACCTGTTCCTGAGTCACCCATGTTTCTGTTAGTAACTCCCCGCTCACAAGCCCGTCAGTAAGAACAATAAACCCGTGGGCTCAGCAAGTTCAACTAGGATGGAATCATTCTTTAGTCTGTCACGGTGCATTCCCTGTGGCTGGTGTTGTTCATGATTCCCCAGGAAAACAATGGAATACTTTAATCCCGGGTAGGAGTGAAGGCTGTATCCATTTGATTTATCACCATTGCAAGGTATTATAGAGCCCACGGGGTCAATAAACATTATGAATCTACCTCCAATTCCCAAAACAGGTAAGACTCAAGTAAATGTGTATTGAGAAAGTAAATGAGTGAATTAAATATCTGGGAAGTATAGAGCTGGTGTCAAAACCCAGGGCGACTGTAGTCAGCTCATGATGAAGTTCCACGGTGGAGTGCATTGAGCTCATGAGAGGCCAGCCAACACCCTCTTTGTCCAGTTCTCTGACCTTTCTATTCGTAGAAAAGATCTGACTAATCTCGCAACAGAAGGAAGTAAATCTAAGCATCTTTTATGACGCCATGAAATCTGCAGCAACTCCAGAACAATTAACAGTGACTCCTATCTACACTTTGGGTTCGTTCCTTGTCTCTTTATGGGTGCTGAGTACGCTGCTTTAAAGCACCGTCAGGTGAAGGGAACAATCGGACGAAGTGCCTGGCTTCACTTGGCATCGTGTCTGCCATGCTGTCCATACACGGTGGGATCGTGAATGATTCTTACGCAGCTTCTAGAGGGGTTATCAGCTCACCCAGACCCACAAATGTCGGAGAGATTTGCTCCTAACACCCCTTGAGGGGAAAATTACATTAACTAAACGAGGTGAATTAGGTGCAGGTTTAGACATCACCTATTAAACAGGATCTATTACACTGTCAAAGACACTAAACTGTCTAACCCAACATTTTAAATGCGAGACGTTAACAACATTGGTGGAGGAGCCGGGCATCTTCTACATCCGTCACCCTAAAGTCAAGGCTACGGAATCGTTTAAACCATTAGCCACTTAATAGCTTCAAATGCTTGGTTCTGGTGGTCATAAATCCGTTAAATTATAAAACCACAATTAAAAGTAATTATCCATGCAATAGCAAAGTAGGTGCAGAAGTCTCAAGAATAGACATCTGGGCTTGGTAATCCACCAGCCAATGGTGGATTAGAGTCTGTGTGAAAACGTGACCCACGAGCCCTGTAACAGTGCTGTATAAACATCAGAAGCAGACCTGTGACCAAGAGCAAAGGACAGTGCCAAGTCATGTCCAAACCTGTGTCCATCTAGTCTTGAATCTCTAAAAGCCCTAGAAAGTATTTCTTGTTAAAGTTAACACAGTACGCCAGGCAGTAGTGGCACGCACCTTTAACCCCAACACTCAGGAGGCAGAGGCAGGCAGATCTCTGTGAGTTCAAGACCAGCCTGGTCTACAGAGTGAGTTCAGAGTGAGTTCCAGGACAGCCAGGGTTACACAGAAAAACCCTGTCTCAAAAAACCAAAACTAAAATAAAATATAAAAAGGTAAAGTTAACACAGGTGACAGTCAGCCTGCCACCTGCTTTCTAAGCCACCTTTTCCAAAAACCATTCTGTAAATTTCAGATCTCATAAAGACCTGTGTCTATAAATTTCAGTAAATAGTATTTTTGTCAAAATCAAACATATTTCCCTTATGCAGTTATCTATGCTTGGGATAATGCATTCTATTTTCTGTGTTTCCCCCCTCTTAACATTTTGAATCCCATGAAATCTCATTGAACAGTGAAATTCTTAATTCCTAATCAAACCTTTATTTAAAATATGAGTACAATTCCATAAATTGCATTTATAGCTTTCTTACGAACTTGTCCTGCACTCCAGTGTTCTGAGTTTCGGTTTCTGCCCGTCTACTCCATGTTATAGTGACAGTGTTGGCCAAAAGACAGCTTAGCATGTATTTCTCACAATTACCTTAAAAGGCAAATTCTTAATTTAGTCGAAATAAATGTTATTTTTAAAATCTCTTTTGTGTGTGTGGGTGTTTTGCCTGGATGCATAGTGGGTACCATGTAAAGGTCAGAAGAAGGTGAAGGATCTCTGGGAACCATAGATATAGATGATGTGAGCCAGCATGTAGGTGCCAGGAATCAATCCGAGGTCCTCTGCAAGAGCAACGTGTGCTCTTAATCAGCAAGCCGTCTCTTGGCCCTGTGTTGGCTGTTTTCATGTGTTTGTTAACTCTTGGAGGATTTCATACAATGCATTTTTATCAGACCGCTCCCTCTCCCATCTCCTTTCCAACCCAATGTCATATTGTCCCTTCTCTCCTTCTCCCTCTCTTTCTTTAAACCAGCTGAGTCCCACTTACGTTGTCTCACCTCTCCCAAGCTGTCATCTGCCCTGTCTCCGCCATGGGGTTAACTCCGCCGTTTCATAAAAACACAAGTAGCTAAGACCAGTCCCAGAGAGACTTACCTCATTGACCTGAAGTTAAGTCCAAGTATTAAAACTCCAGTCAGTCCAGTTTGCAGACAGAACTGAGGACCACTGCCTCAGAGCAGCGTGTTCCAGTTTTCTGTTCCAATTTGGTTCAAGGGAACATCTTCCAGGCACTGTTTGGTCAGGGCTCTCTGGAGAAACAGACTGAGAGAATGAACGTCTGCGTGTGTGAGTGTGTGATTTATCAGAGTGGCTTACAGACTCGTTCCCAGTAGTCCAATAAAGGCTGTCTAACAATGGAAAGTCTAAGAATCCAGTAGGTGTTCGGTCCACACGGCTGGGTGTCTCGGCTGGTCTTCAGTATACTCCAGAATCCTGAAGGAGTACTCTTTAATGCCAGTGAAGAAATGGAATTTGCCAGAGAGAGCAAGGGCAAGCAGGGAAAGAGAGCAAGCTTCTTTCTTCCATGTCCTTTACAAAGGCTGCCAGCAGATGGTGTGGCCCAGATTTAAAGTGGTCTTCCAAACTCAAATGATCCAACCAAGAAAAATCCCTCACAGGTGTGTCAAGCAGCTTGAGTTTTAGTTTATTTCAGATGTGGCTAAATTGACAACCAAGAATAACTGACCATCACAGGGATATTTTCCCTTAATATCCCCGTGTTAATGGAATGTCAAGAGCTATCTTTTAAATATGTATTATGCACATATCTGTGACTTAAATCTTAGGAGGAGAAGGAGGAAGGAGAGGAAGAGGAGAAGATGATGATTTTTATTCCGCAAGAACCAATTTCACCCCTTGGGGACATCATCATCACATGGAGAACATGTCTTCCAGACCATGCCTAATGACCTGGTTTTGCCCAAAGCATTCTTAAATCCCTTCAAGTGTAGGCATCAGGTCTTAGAATAGAGCAGGTTACAGAGATGCCACAGGACAGTGGTCAGAGCCACACAGCCTTGACCCCCTTTGGTGTCATTGTGCCTTCTGCCACCCTCATTGGCTGCAGCTCTAGGGGTCGTGTATGCCCTGCCCAATTCAAATAACTAGGCTGTGGCATTTGCCGGTGTCCCTGCTTGTGTTCAGAAGCGAAGATTCCCTTTACATCAGAAGCATCATCCTGGAGACTAATGGGTTCTCCAACACCACTTAAGCAGAATCCCTCCCTGAGATGTTCTAATGCAAGCCCTGATTGCTAGTGCCTGCTCCAGTTACCCTGTAACTGTGTGAACTGCGTAGGGGGTGTGGACCACAGCTGCTGTGTGGAAAAAGAACACATTTGGAAGCGAGAGAAAGTGGGACTCGGTGATTCAGGTGTAAAGCCCCTGCTACAGGGATGGCAAATGAAACTGTGATAAGAAAATAGGGTACGGACAGGTTTTAAAAGAGAACAGGGAAAGAAACAAATGTTGCTGGGTGTCTGCTCTGTGTCGGGTGGCTTATAAACATTTCATTTCACCCTGCCGTACCCTGGGAGTGGATATTATTCCCCTCATTTACACACTAATGAAACCCGAAATCGCCATGGAGTAAGCAGAGGATCTGCATTTTAGTCCTGGTCTGTCTGCTCAGATCCTGTCCTCTCTGCCTCTACCCTCCCTCCTCACAGCCTTGAGAGGGCCCCATCCACAGCTAAACCAACTGAGGCCTTGAAGCTTAGCAAGGCCCCCACAGTGTGAGCCTGGTGGGGTGCCACAGGCCTACCATCCTAGAATTTGGGAGGCAGAGGCTGGGGAATCGGGAGTTCCAGGTGAATCCTAGAATGCACAGTGAAAAGGCCTCAAAACAGACCAAAATAAATACATGTGTCATATATAAAAAGCAATGGGAAGCAAAAAGAGGAATGGGAGAGAAAATGAAGGAGGGGCTGAATGGGGAGGGAGAGAAAGGGGAGAGGGCTGGTCCATATCAAACCTTAAGTAGTGGGGGACCTGGGGGACCCCAGTCACTTCAGGGAACGTAGACATTGGAATCTGTTGGGGAGAGAAGCAGGGGTACTGAATTCAAAGAAGCAGGGACGGGGGAAATAACCCCAGAAGAAGAGGAACCTACTTGTCCTGAGAAGGGGGAACCTGGAGCCCTCAGTCCTCTGCTCTGCGGAGCCCTGTCTGACCTCCAGGAAATGAGGGAGGGAAGAGAATAGGGTGACTCAGCCTCAGGAACCTTGAAAGTGGGATTTCCTCAGAGAAAAGAGAAAACAGATCTTTCCCTTCCAACCCCAGACCAATGTCTTACCTCCCAGAAAAACCTGTCTTCTTTCTAGGATAAAAGTCACTGTACCATAAATCCTGCAGAACAGAGAGAGGAGCCTAGAGAGCCCGAGGCTTCTCACAGGCATGGTGTGGGGCACACAGTCACAGGCATGAGGACACACACACACACACACACACAGAAGCATGCGGGGCACACAGTCACAGTGTGAGGACACACACACACAGAACTGTGGTATGTGTGCGTGTGTGTGTGTGCGCGCGTGTGTGTGTGTCGTGTGTGTGTGTGTCATGTGTGTGTGTTCTGGTGTGTGTGTGTGTGTCATGTGTGTGTGTGTTCTAGTGTGTGTGTGTGTGTGTGTGTGTGTGTGTGTCGTGTGTGTGTGTGTCATGTGTGTGTGTTCTGGTGTGTGTGTGTCATGTGTGTGTGTGTTCTGTGTGTGTGTGTGTGTGTGTGTGTGTGTGTGTGTGTGTGTGTGTGTTACAGAAAAGCCACAAAGGAGCTCAAGAGGCCACAGGGTTGAAGCACCTATACTGAAGACAGAGGCAAAGAGCTGACATAGATACCGTCGAAGGTCTTTGTGGGGAAGGAGATGAGAGAGCCTAGCGCCCACAGGTGTGACATGCGCAGAGCTGTCAAGTGCAAGCCAGGCATCAGGCAGACTCACAGGTCAGTCTGAAATGGGCTGTGTGTCGCAGCAGGAGAAGCTGCACTTAGGGTCAGGGCCTTGTGGTGGTTTTCCTGGCTGAGGCACGTGACAAGTGACCAGATGAAGACTTGGCACGCTGCCGTTTAGAGGCCATCAGGTGCTCTTCCTTCCATAGTCCAGATGAGAGGGACAGCTGCCATGATCGATAAGTCTGCTGATTCTGGCAGGAATCTATGTAGTCCTGTGCATGTTTATTGGCACAAATAAACTATCAGTGGTGTTTTGTATTGTACCAGAAGACAGTGAAGGTTTGTCTGGACAGTCAATGTGTACAGGGACTTGAGAGGGAACTTTGTGGTTCAAAGCATGTACTGCCCTTGCAGAGGACCCGAGTTTGGTTCCCAGGTCCCATATCAAGTTATCTCACAACCACCTGTAACTCCAGCTCCAGGAGATCCAATGCCCTCTTCTGGCCTCTCTGCTGCATACTCAAATACACACAGGTAAAACACACACACACACACAGAGACACACACACAGACACACTCACACGCAGACACACACACACAGACACACTCACACACAGACACACTCACACAGACACACTCACACACAGACACACACACACAGACACACTCACACACAGACACACACACAGACACTCACACACAGACACACACACAGACACACTCACACACAGACACACACACACACAGACACACACACAGACACTCACACACAGACACACACACAGACACACTCACACACAGACACACTCACACACACAGATACACACACTCTCACACACACTCACAGGCACAAACACACACACACTTAAAAATAAAAGATATAGAATACTCTATCTTGGTACGCACACTCACAGTGATGAACCTCGGGTTAGACTTGCTTTATAAGATTGATTCTATCCAGACCAGCCACAGTCTGAAAGCTCTTCTTCTACACAACACACAGCAACCCAGGACAGGCACAGTGGGTTCTTCTCAGCTACCAAATCATGTCTGCTTGTCCACCTGGAGTAGGAAACCACCAAGGGTCCACCGGCTGCTGCTAAACAGATCTGAGTCATCCAGCAGCTTATCTGGAGGCAGGTGCATCTCAGCTGGCCCGAGAGGCTGATTGACATTTCAAGGCCTGTAAAAGAGCCCATTCACAGCAGGAACAAGGAGTTTCCCCCGAAGAATGTGCTCATACTATTTCATGGTATGTTTAAATGGCTTAAGTTTCTTCAGAGGACTAACACTAGGTTAAACTCCAATACCTTCCGCAGGGCTAGGTATCAGGAGAGCCTAGGTGTCATAATGAACTAGTCTACAGGGAAGGCGGGGGGGGGGGGAACTCTCCCTGTCCCCCTATTTGGTTTGTTTCATTGACCATGAATATGAGGAATCTCAATGCATTGAGCCTTTCAAAGTAATCACTTGATTTCCACACAAAATACTTTATAAAATATCAAAGCAGAGTTGGCAGTGTTGGGTAGTTCTGACCCTGGCAGAAGAACTCCATTTACTCTTGTCCAAGATCGGTTCAAAGGACTCCTCCAACCTGACATCACTTGGTTCTGTATTCCCAGAAATTCTGAAGGAGAAATGCCTTAAGTTACTTGCTGAGCATTTGTTTGCATTGGATGGACAGGCTAACTCAGAGGAGAAACCTGAACTTGAATGTCCAGCTAAGCCTGATGGGAAGGCATCTGCACATGTTTACTGAAGATGCTGGCCCGAAGCCGGCTCCACTTGACACACGGACTGTGGTGCAGTGGGTCCCAGTCCGGGGAAATTGCTCAGTGGGAGACTCACGTCTAACATAAACGGAGGCCAACAATGTCTGAGTCGATCGAGGTGGCAGGACGTGTATAAATTTAGGAGGGATGAGGAGGGAAGGGTGAGGGAGACGAGGAACAGAGGAAGAACAGGTGGGAAGAAAGAGGGAAAGGGAGAAGAGAGCAGAGAGGGGATGGGTGGAAGAAAGGGAGGGGAAGGAAAGGAAGGGAACCAATTTGAAAGAAAGACTCACACCTTCTTCTTCGTCTGAGGCAGCAGACATTCCACACTTTCACCACTCCATAAATTCGCAGACTGGCTGTGCAGACTCTGCACGGCAGTCAGACACTGTTTACCTGGTCTGTCTCCCTCCACCACGAAAAGCTTGCTGAATTAGTGACATAAGACGAGAGGCACAGGCTGCTACCGAACTCCGTAGGAGCTGGGCGTAGATGCGAGTAGCGTTCACTTGTATTTGTGCAGGCGTCCTTGTGATCAAACTTGAAGTAAGCACCAGTCATCACAAGGCTGGTTGCCAGGGTGCAGGAAGGGCCCAGGGCAACTGGGTAGGGACGTGGGTCTGTCTGGTCGGAGCCAGTTTCTCCTTGGGTACTGTTTTACATGCCTTGTTCTTGAGCCATGTAAGATCATTGTCTATCTAAAAGTAAAGTGAGTGAGTGGATAGAAGTAAGTTAAAGTTTTACCGCAGCAGCCGCAGCAGAAGCTCGGTGCTCACATCCACCGAGAAAGAGAGCCCCGGCTGGCATGCCTCTCCCTCTACCCCTCCGTTCACCTCCCGTTCTGCTTAAGTTCCAGCAGCCAAGCTAATTGTTTTCCAGAATATAGACTGTCAGGGAGATTCTTCTCGTGTAAGAGTTTATTGCTGACATTGTCTGGAGTCATCCAGACATGGTGATATGAACAAACCAGCATTTATTTTGTTTTTTAGTTCTCTATAGGCACTGCCTGGATACAGGGCATGTTGTTACCACATACACACACCCCGGGCAGAAGTTGTGGTTCTCCGATCCCAGCATTAACATATTGAAAGCAGAGATTGGCGTGAAAAAAAAAAAAAAAGTTCTATCTGTAATTCTTATTCTGTTGTTCAGGACGACTGTTCTGGAGTTGACTAGAGGGGTCTAAAATGTTCTTGTTGGAAAATGGAACAAACACAGTGGTGTTGCCAGGGGAAAGCTGGCTGGCTGGCAATGGATGAAGAGTTTACTGTGGCCCATGTAGGTCTAGAAGCTACTAGAATGGGGAATTCCCATTCTGCAGTAAGATTAAAGCCAATGAATGGAACAGTCAATGAGTTCATTTACAGTGGGCAGGGGCATTCCCACTGCGAGAAGATAGATCCCCTGGCTCCCTCTTTTCTTGCCACACACTTTTGCTGCCTTCTGTGTTTGGTAACTTTCTCCTTTCTGAGTGACATCTTCCTGGTAGAGAGAGTCCAGTGAAATAAGGGAAAGCCATGTGACCAGTGCACACACTGACGTGAGATGTGTACCAAGCACTTTACAGACTGTGATGCTTCTAAGTAAATGGCACTGGGCACAACACAGCGATGGTTCAACACAGCGTAGGCGGCTCTTGTGAAGGACCAGAGTTCAGGTCCCAGCTCCCGCATGGCGACCTACAACTGCCTGTAACTCCACCCTGTCCTCCCTCCACAGGATCCTGCACCTGTGTGCTACAATAAACGCATGCAGACTCACTCATACACATAAGTAAAAAATAAATAAGTCCACAAAGGAAAATAGCACTGAAGGCACTTGTAACGGAGCCAGTGTTGGTGGCTGGGTGGTTTTTCCCCTTCAGTAGTGAACTGGGCAGATGTGGCAGTGTGGGGTTCTTCCTGACATCATCACCCCCGTGAGATGTGCTCCAGACAGTACCACATCTCTCCCGTCCCAGACCCAGGGATAAACGTCACTTCTGCTTCACTTAGAGGGTTTGTGTTGCTGTAGTTTTATCGTTTCCAGCACCCTATGATGCCGTACTGTCCCTAGAAGACTTGTGTAGGACACGGGATGAAGGAGGCTGGCACTGAGGGATTTGCTGTATGAGCATGAGAACCGCTCATGAGGACACTCCTGTGTGATGTCACCCTCCCCGAGCCGAGCATCTTACCCCAGGAAGTAACACGCAGACCTTTCGGAGTTCCCCTCTCTCGGCCTCACTTTCTGTGCCGCGATAAATACGTCCTCTGTTGCCCTGTCCTATCCTTGATATCAAGACCTAAATGACACGTCAGGAGTTATGCCGTGGGCTGATACCTCCTGTTTAATTTTATGTGAGGAGTCTAATTTACTTCTATTTAATTCCACAACTGTCTTTCTCGGCTCCCGGGGGTAACGCCTCCTACTTAATTGTATTTAATGTCTAAGTCATTTCTGTTTAATTAACCCACCTCGTGTCTCGATTACCTGTGGGCCTCTTGCGCTATCCTCATGTGCCATCCAGACTTGATGTCAATTTAAGGGTCTCAGCCTTTCCGAGATTTCTTGATACAAGGCAGTGCAATTCAATCAGGGAGCAGCTTTTAAAGCAGTTGATTTCAAACACCTAAAAGCTGCTGCTTTGTTTTTAAACAGTAGAACAAATGAGGGAGTAAATGTAAGAACAGAAACACTGAGTAAAAATGACCCCCCCCAACTTCAAGGATGCTGTGGTACACACCCAAACATTATCAGAGATGTTCTCTGAGGAAAAAAAAAAAAAACCCACAGCCTGGCCAGTCAGCAGCTGTGTAGGGTGATTTTCAGGCAACGTCAGAGGCATAAATCTAAACCTACATCTAATATTTTATGTAAATAGACTTTAACTTTCATTTTATGTGTATGAGTGTTTTGTCTGTGTGCATGTATGTACATCATGTGTGTGCGGTACCCGCAGAGGCCACAAGAGGGCGTTCCTGGAACTGACATTATAGAAGGTTGAGAGCCACCACGTAGGTGTAGGAAACTATGCTTAGGTAAGGGCTGATGGTGTAGAATGTCAGTGCTGAAGCAGTATTCCACCAGTGTCTCTCCCTTTCCTATGTCCTTTGTCTTTGTTCTGTTCAGTTTCGTGGGGTGAGATAAAGTCCACTAGATAGATTCTGGAAAATTCACAGCACTGGAGAGACGAGGACCTGAGCGGTAACTGCAAACCTAAGGCCCCAGAAACCTGATTTTCTGAGTCTTAACCAAAACCAAGAGACGAAAGTGAGACTTGTCCAGACGGGTCCAGCCAGCTATGATAGAGTGACAAGGTGGCAGATGGAGAAGCCAGGAAATGGGTGCTCCCAGGGAGCACGGCCGTGGCAGAAGCCATGTTTGTGTTACACAGTGGAGAAGTCTGGCGGGCTGGACCAAGAGCCGAAACCTTCCTCTGATGGAAACTACAGATGCTCCAGAATGGGGGGCTGGCCCTCTGCTTAAAAATTTTATTTTCTCTGAACTAAACTTTCCTTCTGAGGGTCAATCCAATTACCCAGGATAAATAGCAGATCCTCTGCCACAACCCATCAGTCCCTAGAGACAGGATCTGAGGAAGGGGGCTGGACAGAGGAGCCAACTTCCGCCTCTTGTTCTTTGACCACAGCTCAGTGAGCCCCAGTGAGACGTGGTCATGAATCTGTGGAGAGAGCCCTTGTCCTCTCTCTCCCATAGCCTTCCCATCTAGAGAAGTCTCTCTCTTCATGAACTATTGTGATCAGATTACTAATTAGCTGTTAAAGCCATTTTTACCTCTCAAATGACAACTGTCATTGACAACACTGGGGTTTGTTTTTGTTTGGTTTTGTCTTAGCTCTAGCTTGCTCCGCTGTACACTTCCCCGAGAAGTATGAATGTGAACAGATCTGATCCTCAGAGATGGTATGATCCAGGCCCACAGCTCTTTCTCCAAACTTAAAAGTTCCTAAAGTTTTAAAACACATACACACACGCACATACACACACACACGCCCACACACCCACACAAAGAACAAAATAATTTGGCAACCAAAAGGTGATTTTCTTATTTACCCCATTTAGTTTCAGTGCCACTATGTTTCACTGCTAAAATATTAATGTGTTTGAGAAAGAGTGCTGCTCCAGACCCACTGGGAGTATTCATATTCGAAGCACATCTGGCTCCAAGTCCTTTAGGTGAGGCACTGTGACTGGTTTAGCAGACGAAGGCCTTAGCTCAGACCAGCAAGCCTCAATCTGAATCCCCTTTCTAAACTTGTGTTCTCTTAGTATGTTGACTTCATTGAAAAGAAGTTAATAACGTCTTTCTCATGAGAGGCAAAAAAGGGAGGCATGTTGCACTAAATGGGTAAGTTATATTATCTTTGCCCATAGGGGCCTGGGGAGATATTGTAACATGCAAGAGCACTTGCTATGCAAGTGAGAAGACCTGAGTTCAAATCCCAAGCACCCATTAAAGACAGTGGTAGAAGACTCCTGATAGCCTCATGAGTGTGCATGCAAACACACATACATATATAAACACACACACACACATACACACACACGCACATACACACACATGAACGCACACACACATGAACACACACAAACACACACACACACACATGAACACACACACATGAACACACACATGTGAACACACACACACACACACACACATCTTCCCTAATATCTAGTGTGTATACAGGACATCTTTCTTCACCTTATAACTTCCCTGATTTCTGCAGAAGAGATAACATTATATAATCAAGACACAGACGGCACAGAAAATAAAAAACTCACTTCTGATAAAGAAGAGCGTGAGCGACTCAGAGATGTCATTCATTTTCAGTCTGGTGGGTGCTCAGATACTGCTACAAACCAAGACCATGGACAACTGATCTCTCATGTGCCCCTCCATGCTTCTCTTGGATTGGTTGCCTTTTTGTGGCTGAGTAACCAATTCTAACAATTGGTGCAATTACCTGGGCAGATAGGCGATATCTTACCTATCTGGTAAGATATTATATATTTATCTTGGTCCTGTCATCTGGTGGGTAACAGGCTGTAAACAATGCTGGCGTTGTTGACATGCGGCCTCAGAGACCCCACGTTTTGCCTTTGCTGTCTGCTTTCCTTCTGAGACGAATACATAGGCTCCACCACACCACAGCTGGCTACGAAGTTCGGGGATCATTGAGCTACGGGAAGGGCATGTATGTGAGATGCCCAAGTTTCATGGGATTTGCCAAACTTACAGAAAAGGAAATAGATCCATAAGGAACTTGAACTTCTATTTTAGCAATTTTTTTAAATAAATTTAAGTACCAAAAACACATTTTTATACTTTTAGTTCTCCTACATGATCACTCTTTTTTATTCTTTATTTTAAAAAGGAAGGCAGTATCTAAAGTCCTCCAGTCCCAGGGAGATGCTAGGACCTGCCAGCCATGGCTTCCGCCAGCATAGAACTGAGCCACCGCGCTGCGTTTGATGCCTCTCTCCATCCCATTTCATATTTTCCAAATGTATCTCTCCACACGCTCCTTTACCCATCATCACCCAACCACACGTGAGACCCTCGTCACTGCCGAACCCTTAACCAACTGAGGCGTCCAGAGGAGGGGTGAGCCGCAGCCACGGGTGGGCGAGCGGACCAGTTTTCCGTTAGCAGCTCGTGATTAGAAGAATGCTTCCTTACTGTACTAAAACCCTCAACCCCACCAGTTAAGCACGATGCCCACTCTCAAAGAGGTTAAGCTCCACTCCCCAGAGCAACTTCTCTGAGAAAGCCGAGAGGAGTGTGGGTCTGGAGGCTGGGAAGCGAGGCTGGGAAGCAGAGGGCGAAACATAATCAATTCTGCACAGCAAACAGATGAGGAATCCAACTGACATGCTGAGCTCCAGCTGGAGAGAAATGCTGGGAACCGAAGCCGCTGGCGGCTGTCTAAGAAAGGGGAATCTCAAGAAAGGAAGTCATGACGAGGTTTCTCGGGGGCAGTGGTCTCCAGCAAAGGCTTGGATGGTTGTGTTAGAATAGCAGCAAAGGTCTGTGAAGAGAAGTCTTTCTGGTCACGAGAATAGAATCTCAGACCTGGGTGGAGACTTAACATTCCCACTGGGTGTAGTCAGTCACCTACCAAGACCATTCCCAGGGCCAGCCTGAGGAAGTTGGGCTCACCTTAAGCCATATTAAAAAGACAGGTGGGATAATTATTCTTTAGTAACGAGTACTTCTCCTTCGCGGAGTCACACACAGACACACACAGCACAGTCCCTAAAGCCACTGTGATGGCTGTCTTTGATGTCGACTTAATTACATCTGGAATTAACTAAAAACCAAGCAACTGGGTACGTCAGTGAAGGGTTTTATTTTCTTAATTAAATCATTTGAAGTGGGAAGACCCACTTTTAATCTGGATCTTTTGAGGTGGGAAGATCCATCTTTAATCTGGGACACACCTTCTGCTGGCAGCCTATATGACATGGAAGAAGGAAACTTGCAATCTTTGACTGCTTGCTCTTGCTCTCTCTGGCAAATCCATTCCTTCACTGGCATTAGAGCCTACTTCTTCGGTATTCCAGTGTATTCTGGAAGCCAGCTGGGGCATCCAGCCTCGTGGACTGAATAAAACTACTGGATTCTTGGACTTCCCCTTGGTAGACAGCCAGTGTTGGACCAGCTGGACCACAGCCAGTAAGCTAATATATATGATATATTCATATTCATTCTATAAATTCTGTTCCTCTAGAGCAGTGGTTCTCAACCTTCCTAATGCTGTGACCCTTTAATACAGTTCCTCATGTGGTGGTGACCTCCATCCTGCTACTTCATAACTTTGCTACTGTTACGGATCATAATGTAAATATCTGATATGCAGATGGTCTTAGGCGACCCCTGTGAAACGGTTGTTCAGCCCCCAAAGGGGTCATGACCTCACAGTTGAGAAACGCTGCTCTGGGAAGCCCTGACTAATACACATCACCTTTCTAAGGCTTGAATGAGTGAGCACTACTTTTTCCTTTTCTTTTTCTGTCTCTTTTGGATGCCGGCCAGAACCTCACTGTGCTTTCCCTGGTACTTTGAACTTCCTCACTCTTTCTCTAAAGCCTTCCTCCCTGTTGTGTGGCTAACGTCCTTTCTGACTTAAAAAGCATGACAATTTTTCTCTATTTTCCTCCCCTGGGCAGCCGCTGAGATTAACGGCTTGCTTGCCCTGGTTGTGTGGGGAGTGGGGGGTGTCTTTTAAACACTAATAAAAGTGTCCTTGTGCTTCATTTGAGTCCATTCTTAAAGTGTGTTATTAATGAGAGTAAGAACATCAAGAAGGGACCTTGACTTATGTCAGGTTGTTCTTCTCACATAAAAGAGAGCTTAAAACGTAGCATGTTTTTTAAGTAGCTACTGGGCTAGGGAATAGTTCAGTAGGTACAGCACATGCCTAGAATGCAAGAGGCCCTGAGTCTGATCCCCATCACTGTATAAGTGAGAAAAAAGAACCAAAATGACACAGTAACACTTGCCTTTGATATCAGTTCTGAGGATGTGGAGACAGAAGGGTTAGAAGTTCAAGGTCATCCTTGTCTAAATAACACATTAAACACTAGGCAGGTGTACGTGAGACCCTGCCTCAAAGTAAGTAAATAGATGATGGATGAATGGATGGATGGATGGACAGATGGACAGATGGACGGAAGGATAGATAGATAGATAGATAGATAGATAGATAGATAGATATAGATGGATAAATAGACAGATAGATGATAGATGGATAGATAGATAAAATGTAAAAAGAAAATTAAGAAATAGCTACTTTATAGCTGTACATAATTTGTACATGGGAAAGATTCAAGAACTCAGCTAGGTGGTATAGATTTAGGATGAACTGAGGTTGGAGATTGCGTTAGTCAGGGTTCTGCAGAGTAACGGTACTTACGGGATGAACTTATAGAGAGACAGAGGAGTTGATTCGTTAGAGTGTCTTACAGGCTTTGGTCCAGCTAGCCCAACAATGGCTGCCTATGAAGAATCCAATAGTTTTGCTCAGTCCACAGGCTGGATGTCTCAGCTGGTCTTCAGTACATGCTGGAATTCCAAAGAAGTAGGCTCTAATGCCAGTGAAGGAATGGACTTGCTAACAAGGCAAGGGCAAGCAGGCAGAGAGCAAAAGTTTCCTCCTTCCATGTCCTTATCTAAGCTTCCATTACAAGGCAGAGCCCAGATAACAGGTCAGCTTTCCCAGCTCCAAAGGTTCTGATTAGGAGTAGATCTTCCCACTTCAAATTAAACAAAAGTCCCTCACTACTGTACCCGCTCCGTGTTGGAGTTTTAGTTAATTCCAGATGTCATCGAGTCGACAGCTAAGAATAGTCATCACAGAGACTGTCTGACAAAAACACTAACGGGAGAAAGGTTTATTCTGGCTCTTAGTTCAGGGATATGGTGCAACATGGCAGGGAAGCGCAGGCTTCAGAAGTTTAAAGCATCTGGTCATGTTGTCTTGTTGAGTAGGAATGAGGGGTAAAGAATGCACGTCCGTGTTCAGCTCCTTTCTCTACTTACGCAGTCCAGAACCAAGCCAGGGAATGACACCACCAATAGTGGTCAGGTCTTCCCATCTCCACAAAATCAAGACAATTCTCTGCAGGCGTACCTAGAGGCCTCTCTCCCAGATGATCCCATGTTCTGTCAGATTGACAATTAACCATCACAGAGACAGACCAGTGCAGATTCAAAAAGAGCTAGGAGCTCCCAGCCAAGACTCATCTCCTTCACACACACACACACACACACACACACACACACACACACACACATCTTTCTGATTCCCAATCACAACCACAGAGAACGGTGTTCGGAACCACAGGGGGATTGTGGGATTATTGATTCTTCTCTTCTCTAGGCTTTTCATTAGTGCCCACATCGTTGCCCTAATGGATTCCTCTGTCTAGCTTTCTTTTATGTGAAATTTGTCAACAAAACCAACCTAACTTTTTCTTTTTGGATGCTCACAAAACATAGATACTCTCTGGAGTATCAGCTGGTCTTTCATAGGTGTAGGACTACCAGTTCTTGGGCATTTCATGAGTCCAGATGCAGACCTCCATTATGATGAAGGAGATCTCTGTGGAAGAGAAACTAGCCTGCGCCCAGCTGAGAGACACAGAAACTACAGAGTCAGAGAAGCCAGTGTGCTGACCGTGTGGACTACCGTGAGAAAGACTAGCCTCTCAAGGGCTGCATTTCCAGACTCATCTAGGACTTTTTAGAGCCCTTCTCCTACTCTGCTCTAAGGCATGTGTTGTTTTTTTGATTTTTAAATTTTAAGCCCCAGGTTTAAATTTGCTCACACACATGATCAGAGCACATGGACCCACAAGAATGGATTCAGCAATTCCTAATTAGACCTCATTATGTAAAACGTGTATGTGTATAAACGTGTGTTTATATTCATACATACATTATGGCTGGCATCCTGAAATAGACCCATAATAACACACTTTTTCCTGTAACTGGAACATCTGAACTACCCTCATTTGTAAAGTGCTTTTCTTTGGGTTTGAGGGATAGGCTACATACGGACATTTCCTGACAGAGAAACTGAACTCAAATCGTAACTGATCTTCATAGAAATGCAACAAATCATTGTGGAAATCAAGCCCAGCCACTACAACTGGTATGCCCCCACCTGGCAAAACAAAAAGGGGGTGTCAGTCATGGAAACCAAGAGATGAGAATGTTATTCCCATCCACAGTGGCGCACATCACGCCGCACGCCGCACGCCGCACGCCGCACGCAGCACGTTAACTAGCGGGTATTTTACCACTGCAGCCTTTGACACCAGAAGCCTCATGCCCAGGGAGCCTCTTCCTCCTTTGCTCTGCTCCACCTCCTCCCAGGATTCCCAGACAATCTAACTCTTCCTGGAGAGGGGGGTGGGGAAGAAGGAGGGGAGGATGGGAGGGAGAAAGAGGGGGGGAATATGCTAAGCCTCCTGAAGTAAGCCTGTTTATCCTTCTTTTGTTTGTGTTTTTAAACATGTCTGTTTTGCTTTTGAGAAAAACCTACTGAGGTTTTCAAAACTCCCACACCCAGACAGGTGGGAAATAAAAATCTCACCCGAGGAGGACGTTTTTTCAACTCCCCTTTAAAGCCATCAAACCCAAATCACTTTCAGGTGGGCTAAATATTTAACTCACTGTGTGTTCTGACAGTTGCGGATAACCCGATGCTCTGATTCTGATGCTCTTCCATCTAGATGGCTTTCATGTCACTTGGTTTGAAAGAGATTTAAACGAATCCCCAGTCTGGAAGAAGCCTGCTGTGGCTCCTCGGAGCAGGTTTTGGCCCATATGGATTCTAATGTATTCAGCACTGTGCCGAGAAGGCGGCAGGCTCCTGTTCAAGCGCTCGGGCCTTTGGATCAGTGAGAGCGAGGTGTCAGCTCTGTCCCTCAGTAGCTGTGTGGCTAAGCTGTGACTCCTTGTGTGATCAGTTTCCATGGTGACATGTGTGGCTCAGGGTACCATCCCTGGCAGAGCAAATGCTAAGTAAAGAGTGGCTGTCTTTGGGAGGCTGGGGGGCCTTGTCATATGGAAAATGACCCTGACACTGCAGTGGCCTGACATGACTCTGTCACGTGCCCCAGGTAAGGAGTTCTATCCTTGCCATCCACCATCAAGGACCGAGGCCGATGGTGCCACCATCTTCAGCACCAATGCTTACCACAGCAGAGAGAAGGGGGCGTGGGGAATAACACTCTAGCTGGAAAGATCCCCCACGTGGAAGTGACCTCAGTCCTTTTGCTCACATGTCATTGGCCAAATCAAATGCTGGGGCCACACCCATCCTCTAGAGAGAGGAGTGGGGCATAGCTCAGGAGTAGTGCTCTTGACTCTGCACACAACGCCCCCTGACCGACCCTGACAGGAGGGGGGAGGGATAAAAGGAAGTAGGGGATCCAACTCCTCACTTTCCAGAGAGAAGGAAGATTTTCCCCCACTTAGGAGACTCATTTCGCTCTGCTGATGGTCTCCTTTGCTGTGTAGAAACACCAAGTTCATATAATCACGTTTGTCAGTTTGAGGTGTTCGTTGTGTGCTGTTAAAGTCCTTTCCAGAATCTTTGCTGTGCCAGAATCTCCAAACGCCTTCCTCTGACCCTGTCAGGTCCGTCTGACAGGTCTGACTGATCTTTACGTGGCAGTACCACCCTGGTCTGGGCATTACAGTTGCAGAGTATAGTTTGAGATCAGGTATTGTGACGTTTCTAACACCATTCATTCTACTTAGGACTGCTCCGGCTACATGGGGTCTTTTACGCTTCCCAACAAATTTTAGGACTAGTTTTATGAAAAATGCCACTGGAATTTTGACAGGAATTGTGCTGACTCTGTTTGCCTCTTTTCACAGTATTGATTCTGCCAACTCGTTTCTACTGTCTAGTGCCTTCAGTTTATTTCTTCGATTCTTCAATGTTCATCTCTAGTTTGTTTGTTTGACTGATTGGTGGCTATTCGTGAATGTTTCTTCCCCCAGAATTATTTCTGGGCAAGTTTACTGTTGGTGTATAAAAAAGCTACTAGCCCAGCTTTCAGGGGTGTATTTTTCCGAGAGGCTGATACGCACTGCCCGCTACCGCCAGCGTATGCTTCATGCCTTGGCCCCTGCAATCCTCACCCAACATCAGGAGAAATTATTACAAGGAGACAATGGTAGGTTGGAGCTAACACTTGTGCTCAATGATGGAAACCTGGATTACACACAAGGCGGGGGGCAGATTAGAGGACCTCGCAGTCCACGTAGGGAATTACACCTTTCAGTGCTCACTATCGTGTCGCTTCTGCGTTGTGACCCCTCAGACATGCTGTTCCAGATTTGCCCTTCAAGAAAAGAGATCTTAATTTCGATGACAGGTGTGATCTATCAAGCTCCCTGTCACCCGGCCCGGTACACAACTGCAGCCCAATGTCACTCACTTTGTCAAAACAAGTCATTGAAAGAACGGCAATACGAGAACAGCAAAGCTTCACGTCTCCTCAGCCAACGAGGGATGCCTGCTTCAGACAGGTAACCAAGCTGTGTTAATGGTGAAGGCTTTCTCTGCCTTCATGATCTGAGAAGCTCCAGTTAATAGCACTTACCAGTTTCCAGCCTTCCTCCCTGGTAGCTCAGCCATCAAGGGCTGAACGCGGCTGACTGATTGACTGTTTCCATTGCACACCGTCATACTCATGAGCTCTGCAGATGCTGAAGCAGTGCATGCAGGGAACAGCAGACTGAGTAACAGGCAGCTGGCGTTAAGGAAGATCGTATTTAAGGTCCCACTGGTACAGGTGGAACACAACCCTCACATGAAAGTCTTCATTTTAATGAGCGCCAAAAGTCCAACCGCATTAAGCTAATGAACCCAAGGAGCATCAACCAGACAACACAAATTATGAACAAAAGTGGGTGCAGAAAGTTTGAGAGAAACACAATTATTCAGTTCAAAAGGCAAAAGCAATCAAATGCATCGATAGCACAAAATATGACGTAGTATCAAGCTACGTGTTAAGAAGTCTCTGTGCTCATCAAAGAACCTGTCAGTACAAGGCACAGTGAACAGAAGTAAGGAATGATCTGAAGAAACTGGTCCGAGGGAGTCTCCGATACCCAAGAACAAATCAACTCTCTAACCAGGGGTGGTAGGAAGAGAGGATGGGATGGGACATCAGCAATGCATTATGGGGCCTGTGTGCACTGCGTCCACAAGTCATCAGCCAGCAGATGCATGATTTAACGCTAACACAGGGAAAGGTCCCAGGGGAATGCGATTTCTCTTCCACCAAATGGTTCGGATTTGAGAGAGTTGGGCCACACCTTCCCCTCCCCCGATGGCAGGAAGTAACATTGTCTGTATAAAACACACCTTGTAAGAACTGCCCGGCTATGCTACCCCTACAATTACCCAGGCCCGATGAAATCCCCAATTCCTACAGGATATTCCCAGATACATAAATGAGGGCAGTTCTTGTCACACCGCCTGGGCTCACCATGAGGCCATCTTGGGCATTTCAGACACCAGCCCAGGTCAGTTACCAACTGTGCTTTCCGGGACTATCCTTGCTCTGACACCATGTCCTTCCGGAGGATTGGCATAATTTCTGTTTCTGTAATAAAATGATGACCAAAAGCAACCAGAGGATGAAAGAATTTATTTTAGCCTGCAGGTTACATCCATCATTGAGAGGAAACATTGAGGTCAGGATCTCAAGACAAGATCCTAGAGTGCAGAACTAAGGCAGAGACCGTGGAGGATTACTGCCCAGTGGTTCGCTCAGCCATCTTTCTTTTTGCTATTGTTGTATAGGTATTGTTCCTGCATATAAGATTGTGCATCACATGCATGTCTAGTGCCCATAGAGGCCAGAGAAAGGCACTGGACCCCTGCCACTGGAATTACAGACGGTTGTGAGCTGCCGTGCGGATGGGGGGAGTCGAACCCATGTTCTCCGGAAGAGTAACCAGTGCTCTCTTAACTATGAACCATCTTCCCATCCCCTCAACTCTCTTTCGTAAACATCCTAGGCCCACCTGCCCAAGAAGGTACCACTCACAGTGGGCTGACCTCTCCTTCATCAATTAGCAATCACAAAATAAAATAAAGGCCCCACAGAGACCAATCTGATGAAGGCAGTTCCTCAGTTGCGATTCCCTCTTCCGAGGTACATCTAGGTCTATGTCAGGTTGACAGAAACGAACTATGACATTCCACTCCTTGTTGATTTAGACATATAAACATATCAATTTAAACAATAATCTTCCCTTTCTTATTTGTCCTCTAATCCATGTTAATGTCACAATATAAAACACTTGTAAAGTACCACAGTCCTTAAAATTTTTAACATTTTAAAAGTCCAATGTATGTCTTAAAAACCCAAAGCCTATTAACTGTGTGCTTCTGTAAAACCCAAAGCAGGTTACAAACTTTCTCACTCTGAGAGGGAAGAACCAGGGTATTGTTACAATCGGATCAAAGCAAAACCCAAATCCTGCAGTGTAAAACTTCCAACATCCACCATCGGGTGCTTGCTCGTGATCTATGGGCTCTGAAGGCATAGGAAGTCCTACTTCAGCTCGACATACAGCCTGGCTCATGGCTCCTCTCGCCACCTGCTGTTGCTCCATGGTAGACACCCCAAAGGTCTGGCCGCTCCACTATCTTGGGGTGTCTCCTGCAAGCAGGACTTTATCTTCCCCAGTAGTTCCCCTGGCTTCTTCAGGTACTCTGACCCTGCCACACAGCACCGAGCCTCGGCTCCTCTCCATGACTGAGTTCAGTCCTGTAGCGCCTTTTACAACGGAGAATATACCTCCACCAATGGCCTCTCCTAGCCCCTCAGTGAGTCAAGCCTCGGCTGTTCTCCATGACCCCTCCCTGCCTTCAAAACTAGGACCACGTGGGAGACTCTCACACACCATTCACTAAGTTCTGCTGATGGATTGAGATACAGCCTGGGCTCCTCTGGACCACAGCTTCTGTGTGCTGACCCTGAAGGAATGCTTCCCGGGAGATTTACCTCAGTGTTGCTTGGTTTTTGTTTTTTTTTTATTTTCCAGCTCCAGCTCACTCGCATCATTTGTTCAAAGCAAAACTGTTTCATTTCCACAGACTCAAATATCCCGAACGTCACAAAATTACCCATGAGCCTTTGCTGCCTGTGAAACTTGACAAGTCAGGCCTCCACCTCCGGATTGGCTCAGCGCTCTTCTCTCCCAAGTTCCCAGAGAAAGGCCCACTAGGTTCTGAGCACTCAGTGGCTGTTTCCGCCCAAAGTTCCGAACCCTCCCACAGTCCTCCGCAGCAACATCCATGTCACCTCTACCAATTTCTGTTCGAGTTTTCTTTAAACCACCTTGGGAGGGAAAGAGTTTACTTGACAGTCCATCATTGAGGGCAGGAAGTCAAGGCAGGAACTCAAGCAGGAACCTGGAGGTGGGAACTGAAACAGAGGCCACGAAGGAGTGCTGCTTCCTGGCTTGCTTCCTCTGGTTTGCTCAGACCTTCCTTATACAACCCAGGACCACCGGTGGTGCCACCCACAGTGTGCCTACACCAACTAGCAGTTAAGTCATGCTCCCACAGGCAAGCCAACAAGCCAGTTCTTCCGTTGAGAGCTCCTCTGAGTTATACACAGGCTTGGGTCATGTTGATAGAAGCTATGACCCCTTTGCTTTCCATATGTCACAGAAATAAAAGGCCTCAGGGCGGAGCCTTGCCTGGCACTGGCCCCTGTGTTGGCCCGCAGCATGTGAAGAGGACCATTGCTCACACAGTTTGAGTCTGTTTTGTTTTCGTAAAGTACAAGTAAAAGTAGTTTCAAAACCAATCCTTGAGAGTGCTCTGTCTCCTGGGAGTTCCTGGGACTTTATAACAGACTGTTATTAATATCGTCCCAGTAGGTTCCTGATGATCTGGGAGTCAATGTCTGGAAAGACAATGTTTTCCATAACTAAGCATCACTCTGAGTCTGTTTAAAAATATAGCAGGGGCTGGAGAGATGGCTCAGCAGGTAAGAGTCCTTGCTGTCCTTGCGGAGAACCAAAGTCTGATTCCCAGCACCGGGTCAGGTAGGTCAGACCTGTATTTCCTGCTCTTGGGGGATCTGATGCCTGTGGGCTCCAAGAGCACCTGTACTCATGCACAAAATCCGGCCCCCACACACAGACATATCTACATGTAATTTAAAATACTAAAAATAGATCTAAAAACAACATTTAAAACTAGAACAGGAGCTCTCCACAATGATCATCATGGATGTATATTGAGTCACGGCGACTTTTTTATTGAATGTAATTTCTAGAGAGTAATCAAGAAAGAATGTACATGGGACACTGCACATGTGAGCATTTTGTGCACACGCTTTTGCTCGTGCAAAGACAAGGTACCCTTTCTACCAAGACAGACCATGACTGGGAAGATAGAAAAAGATTTGAAGACCAGAAAAGTGAAAACAGACTCCGGGTTGCTCCAGTGCTTTGTGACGATTGGGAGGAACTTCAACCCACAAGCAAAGTCAGTTACACACAGAGCGAAACAATGGCTCCTGTCTAAGAACAAAAGAAATGATCTAACTACCATCAGCAAGGGGCCCCGGAACCAGCGACACGCTTATGCTACACAGTGTCTTCAGTTGTAGGACACCAGGGAAGGAGGACAGTTGCGAGACACTCCACATGTTCAGCTAGAAAAGCACAAAGAGATCTCAGGCTTTAAAAATCGGGTCACAGTATAACGGATCATGCACGCTACCGTCAGTGCACGGGAGCTTTGAGGACGTAGATGACATGGAAGGGAGGAGGAGTCCCCAGACTCTGGATGTGGGGATAAGGGAAGCAAATTTGCTTTGTTCCCATGCCTGCTTTCATACCTTTTGGATTGTATGCCATGTGCACATAATACATGTTACCAAAAGCATCTTTATAACAACCAAAAAACAACATGAGAAAAAAGTTATCTGTGTGCAACCATAAACAGAAATGGCCCTCACCCTTAAACCTCACTGAAGAATCTGGCGGGATGCCACCCATCCAATACTCATTAACTTGCTGAATAAGACATAGCAACTTACACAGAGTTGAACAACATACTTCTCAAAACGAATTGTTCAATATTTTTCATTTAAGTCATATCTTTTCAAATATCAGAAGTCATCTGGGCCAGAATGAACCAGATACATTATAGAGAACTCCCATAGTTCTCTATATGGGAAATTCTAGCATCAGTTTAGAAATAAATGATTCCTGTAATGTGATAACTTACTCTGATGGATTTAACCAGGGAATTTAGAAACTAATTAATTTTATTTATTTATAAATATTTATTTTGTGACCAGGGAAGACAGGAGTTGGGTGTGGCCTGCAAGCTTCTCTCTTATCTTTCATTAACACAAATCTACAGATTCAAAAATGACTAGGCTATTTTGTTCATGTCAAATAAGAGAAAAGAACACCGTTTTGGGTGAAAACGAAGGTAACAATGGGCGTTAGGTTCGGGCCAGCAGCTGCCGGAGCCTGTCATCCTGCCCACTGCAGTCTCTCTCTGCCTCCACCCTCACAGCCAGTTTAAGGAAATGGTTGGCCCCATGAGAGGGGCCTGGCGGTGACCCTGTGACCATCTAACACACTTCCCAGGAGAATATCAGAGTCACGGATTCTTCCCCAGAGGAAATTTGCAGACCTCAGGCTGTCAGACTCCAGGACATCAGGGGCTAGCACGGGCACACCCTCTGGAAAATGGGTACATCTTAACTAAATTTACCCTTTACCCCCCTTCTCGCTCATCACCAAGGTTCCCTCTGACCCCCCCATGGCCCTTCCTCCACCAGTGCTGTAGACAACTCATCGACAGGGACATACAATCTTCCCCTCGTAAGGTCCCCCGAAGGAAAGAGAACAAGGCACAACTCCACAGAGACACAGCGTCTTATTTGGGAAAAGCCTGGGGAGTCTTCGGTCCAGGACTCAGAGTCCACCAGCTTATGGGCCAGGGTGGCTGCTGGGAAGAAAAGAGGGAGTGGGGAAGGGGCGGGTCTGAAAGGTTATCCCACTGCCAGGGGTAACCAGTGAGTTGGTTAAAGAGTGTCGGATAATTAATAAATATCTCTCCAGGCTACCCATCCATCCCTAGCGGGGTTGACAGGTCAGGAGGGTAAGAATCCAGAAAGTCGTGTTTCTTTAGTTCTAGGAAGCAAATTGCTTTAGTTCTTGAAGCTGTCACTGTTCAGTCAAAACGGAGCTTTACCAAAATGGCGGACCGTGGCCGACACCTCAAAATCTATAAACCTTCTATTTATAAGTCTATAAATCTGTAAGTCCCTCGTTCCACCTCATCGGCCTGAGTTCTCCTCAGAGCCCTCCCGTGCAGCTGCCTGTCTGTCTGTCTATAGCACTGTGATGCATTTCTAATGAATCTCATCCCCTACTGCCACAGTGTCCCTCCAAACCCAAACCAAAGACTTTTCAATGAATAGGAAATTGGGTTAGGAATTCCTTAGGGGTGTCCAGGCCTCTACTGTTTGGGATCTGGGGAGAAAAGGACTGAGCTCATGGTGGCACAGTAGAAAGAGCCTGGGTTGTCTTCCTGTCCCTTCCCTTCAGGTACAGTGTCTTGTGGAGCCAGTGACTATGAGCTCAGCTACATTTGTGGCTGTTCTTGGTGTTAATTCTAGTTGGTCTTCTCACACCCCTCAAACAAGCTCACGTCTTCATTAGACAGTCTCAGGACTCTCCTAAGAAAGTCAATTTTCCTCCCAGCTAAATTGCTGATTTATCCAGTGTCCCACTTAGGGAACAGAGAGAATTCCCAGCAAGCTCTCAAGCATTTCCCTAACCCCAACTCCCAACTCATGCCTGTTGCTGTGGGCCAGTCGGCAAGTAGGAGGAAGCCACACTGATCGCCTTGGAACCAATTAAACGTGGGCTCATTTGAATCTAGGAATCGCTCTGCTTTGTATAGCAACCAAGTTTTTAAATGGATTAGATAACAGTAAGCTAGTGAACTCAGGGAGCTCGGGTACCTGCACAAGGTCACCTGGTCACCATCCCAGGAAGGGCAGGGGAGGCGCTCACGAGGCCCAGCTCCTAGCTGAGGAGGGATTGGCAGCTCCTGGCTACTGGAGAAATAAGGGTGCATTTACTTCTGGGGTGTGGCCATCGGTACTTGGGCCATGCTCTGATAGGTGGCTCACATTCCTGCACAGCACTAACGGGATCCGTAAATCAAAAAGAAAAGAGGAGAGCACGAAGAGAGGAGGGCATGTTGGGAGAGACTTGGGGACCACAGCGGGAGGAGTGGGCTGGACGAGGTCAATGCACATTCTATACATGTATAAAACTGAAAAAGAACTAACAAAAATATTTTTAAAATAAAAAAATAATACTCAGTATGAAGCCGGAGAGACAGCTGAGCAAGGCACTTTCTGCACAAGTCTGAAGACCTGCGTTCAGTCTCCAGAATCTGCATAAAGGCGGAAGGAGAGAACTGGCTTAAGAGGTTGTCCTCTGACCTCCACACGTGCTGTGGCCGCATACCCACTCAGGAGCCATGTCTTGGAAGATGCAGACAAGATCTACACAGAGAACACCCCAGAGCCAAGGTCAGTTCTGTGCAGCGCCGCACAGAACCGTAGGGGACCGTGGTGGGTGCAGCCTTGTGTGGGCACAGGGGCCTCTGGGCTCACAGACACTCACTGGGGGAACCTGGAAGGTTAAGCACACAGGGTTGTTCCTTCAAGGGAAGAAATGCAAACCCTGTTTTCTGCCCAGAAGGCCGGAGTGGACTGCTTTCTAGCCCGGTGACCTTTGCGCTATCCATGTAGCCAGAGACTTCCCGGTAACAGACCCTCCTCCAGACCCCCCTCGGTCAATCCATAGAATCGATCTTTATGGAGGGTGTCGCATGTACTTTACTGAGGGCTTCAATGTTAGTCCCATCTCATCTGAACTTAGTTTGTTCCTCAAAGAGATCTAGGTATGCTTTGATGTGCACTTGGGATTAAGTTAATCATCTCAAGCATAGTTTTCATCAAATTGTGCTGTGTTGAAACACATAAACAATTCAGGGTCAAACTCCCAAAGTTTGAACCAGGGACACCACCACCCCCATCACCCCCTCACAACCTGGCCGGGAGAAGGGCTCACCACGAGGGCGTAGGAGACACAGACCTGGCCAGAGTGCTCGTCGGTACCCGTGCTCCCTAAATGACACTTAAACGGTGAGGCGTGAGTTTCGCTCATCTAAATCCTGACGAGGAAGTAAGCTAAGTCAGGGCTTGCAACCTACCTATGGGGAAGAGCCGCTTTCTCACATTTCCAAACTATTGCAGACTCAAAATCTTACGATGCTACTCAAACACATACATGCACATACACGTTGACACACACACACACACACGCACACACACACACACACAAGAATTTTTTAAGGCACAAATGCAACAAGATACAATTACTTTCTCACTAGATCTGACAGATATAAAGTTATCTTGTAGTTATCAAACTTTAAAAAAAATCCTTCCCAAAACTGGTACAGGTCTGCAATGCACACTTAGGGTGCACTGTGTGGGACAGATCTTGTTTACTAGTGTGAAAACAATCACTACCATGTTCGATTTGGGGTGCTGGTAGTTGAACCCGGAGCCTGTGTCTGTTAGGAACATGCTCTACCACCAAGATACATCCCTAGCCTGGCTACCAGACTTGAGCCTCTCCTGCGGTCCAAGCTCTGTGCTCGGCGCTTCGCATAGATTCTCCTTATACTTTCACGTACTAGCTCCATCTAAAGATAAGAGCACCAATCCAGGGAAGCCAGGCACTGTCTCTGGACTCACAGTATCAGTGGCCAAGGCAGGGTTTTCTTGTACTGACTGGTGGAGTGTGGGCACGGATAAACACAGATGTGGTATAAATGCTTTCCCGATTCTCCAGACTCTACGTCTCAAATAAGAGGAGGAGGTGCCTAGAACAGCCTCCACGCTGCCTGAGTGTAGGTGGCCTTTGACTTTAGCTCATCTCCTCCCTAAATGCAAGACCTGGAGCTTTGCAGCAGCGTCACAGAACTGGCTCACTCAGAAGGCCGCTCTGATCTCAGTCATCGCCGACATTCTGCCCCACAGACCCAGGTGATACCTGGTGCCCTGGGGCTGCAAGTGTTCAGCTACAGTTAGTTCTGTAATCTCTGGACCAGGTGGGATCAGACGCAAAATCCATACCGGCTGGGATCCTCACAGCTGCAGCAGATTCCTTACAGGTCCCCTACAAGTTTGCAAAGGCGCTGTGTTCTGGGCAGTTGTTTTAATTTGTCTACTCAGATGAACTAAATAAACTGATCCTGAGCAACCCACACCACACTGTGTACAAACTCAAGATCCAGGGTGCTGGGGAGACACAGATGCCTGTGCCTGTGCTTCCCAGCCAGCAACATGGACAGCGCAGCATCCCTCTGGCTCTGTCCCCTGGACCTTAGCATCTAAAGGGGCTCCTGGCAACAATCCCCAGAGAACATTTTCCAGGATAAGAGCCTGGTGTGCTCAGACAATGGGAAAGAAGCAGCTGGGGGCCACAGCTGGAGATCACGCATGTGGAGATGGAGATGGGAAGGGTGGTATGCATGCTCTCTGAAGCCTTCCCCCACCTCCCCTGCCAAGCACACCCCTCCCCGCTCAGCCTCTGCCAGCCTATGCCATCGCATAGGACAGTTGCTGTAATCTGAAAGCGTATGTCCCCCGCACCGAATGCATATGCTGCCGTGCAATTAGCATGTGAAGTCTCTGGGGGTCATTAGGTCATGACATCAAATTGTCACCAGCCAATTCAGGCCCTTATCGAAGAGATCCTGGAACCAGGCTCTCACTCCTCCCATCAGTGAGGACACCTTCGGAGAGCGCTGTCTCCAAGCCAGATGGCATCCCCTGCCAGGCACCAAACCTGCAGATACGTTGGTTGTGGACTTCTCAATAAATGGTGAGAAACAGATTCCTATGGCTTTGCAACTCATTACAGTTTTGCTATGACAGTCCACACCAACAAAGACACGTGCTCACCAAGAAAGTCATTTACGACCAATAACTTCTTACCCATTTGCTTCCAGTACTACACCTGGCCGGCACAGACACCAAACGGGCAAGTGCGGCCAGCCGAGTGGTAGGAACAAATTTTGTCCCAAACAAGCAAAGGTGCTGTAGAAATCTTGAGTTCATTTTAAGATCCTGAGTCCATGACAAGACCACTTTACGGCTGAGCAAAACTTTTAAACTTTGTTAAGGCAACAAAATAAAACACAAAATGAGTTAAAACATAAAAATTCAATGGTATCATCAGCACCCCGCCATCAGCAAGAACCAGGCCAACTGGGCTGAACACAAGTGGCTTGTTTTCAAGACCCTTCGTCAAGACCTTGTCAACCGGGACCCCCACCAACCCCACCAGTTAAAAACATCATTTTAAAATCCTGGGCCCAGAGGATGAAATACAGGTATAAATTTAAAACCACAGCATTGTTTACAAAACTTGAAATTTAACAGAGAGGCTTATGTTTCAGGTAAAGATGGGCATGCAGACAATGAGAAACAATGTTTCCCAAATTGAAGAGGTTTCCAGCAAGGACTGTTCCCAACTCCGTGACCTCTTACCCCATGACAGCAACATGAATGAACCTGAGAGTTACAATGAAGACAAGAGAAGACATATGGAGGGCCCAGCACCATCAGGAACGGCTCCCAGCATCTCTTTCGGACTCAATAAGCAATGCATTGGCTTGCTCCTCACTGTGAAGAGGGAGGGAGTGTCTTAATCATGTCTCTACTGTGCTGGCCACTCCCACATGTGAGTCGCCCCTGTGACTCTGCCACCCAGGCACAGCTCAGGGGCTCCTGGCAGGGAAGCTAAACCAAGCCAGTCGGGTTGCCTTTTCGAAATCTGGAGCTGTTATCCAGACTTGATTGCTAGGATTCTGTGAGGAAATTGATTTTCTGCTTCTGTCAATTTGAAGTGAGTCCCCATTCCTCTCAAGCAAAGGTAAGTTAACCAATCAACAGATCAAGAATCTAGTGGACCCTGGTTAGCCAGAGTGTGCCCAATATCTAGTGGTTTTAACACCTACAATTTTCTTTTCTTGGTTGTTTTGTTTTAAGACAGGGCTTCAGTGTGTAGACCAGGCTGCCCTCAAACTCACAGGGGTCTTCCTGCCTCTGTTTTCTTTGTGCTGGGATTAAAGATGTGTGCCACCATGACAGGCTGAAACTATAATTTTTAAGAGGAACTTATTTCTCCACCACTCTAGGAGGCCTGATAAAATTGTACAAATCCACTTTCCCAAAGTACCTGAATCTGTTTAAATGGAAATTTTGTCAGATATATCTGAAGTACTCAAATGAGCATGAGATGCTTTTCAGCCCAAAATCATGCAATACAAATGATGGATCCAACATCCTGATCACTGGATAGAAGGCTTTTCCTTTTCTTATTCTAGATGGAATGTTCTGCCATAGTTAAGTAAACTCGCATCTACATCTATGTCAAACGGGGGAGCCCAGTGCCAGAAGAGCATAATTCTGGGGGGTGTGAACAGTTCACTCTCGTTTGGCTTGAGTTTTACAGACCTGAGGAAGGGGCTGGACTTGACGGACTCTGTCTGGCTAACGGTGTAACCTGGACTTTTTATCTATAAAGATGCTGACCTGAGCATCCTTCGGATTAAATCTTCTTTGGGGTTTTGCTATCACTTTCCTTCCTGGATGGCAGTGCTTCAGCTAGGACAGATTCCATTAGACGCTTCCTGCGCACACCTCAATCTCGCGATCTCTTCTGAGCGGCAGGCACCATGACCTCTTTGAAAGTCAGATGAGCTCAGCTTTTCCTAGGGCCCCAGCTAAAAGTGTGGGTCTCTTAGGTCAGCAAGAATCATCTTTTCCCAAACTCCAAATGGCTTCGCCCCATTAAGCCATTAGTAGGCCAACTCTATCTAGGCTGTGCTCTGAGTGTCCGTAAGTGCCGTGAGCATGTGGAGGTAAGGATGGGAATTGATATTGATTCTTCCCACTCTGTTTAGTAAAATGTTCCTTAGGCTACAAAGACCCAAGCAGAGACCGACTGCTATGCCAATACTCACCAACAGCACCCCCACCCTAAAAATTAATATCGCACTTCACATGCCAACTTTGCACAGCACTGGTCCTGACTGCTGCCTCTAAGCGCAGGTTAGAAAGGGTGATTTTCACCAATTAGGAGAGGCAGAACCGAAGGCAGGTGTTGCCCTCAGCCCGGCAGGTGGCCACAACTGGATTCCAGTTCCCACTCACCCTCTCAGCCACTTTGAGAAGTGAGAAGACATTTGGATATTTTCAGCTCTCCATTTAAAAGAAGTGATGTAATCAACGTGGACATTGACTACCAACCTGAGATCATTAAAAACCTAAAGGGGCATTTTCAGATCATCAATTGTAAAGTTCTTTTTCAAGAAGACACCAGGTCACACAGAGAAAAGAACCAGGAGGAAGCTGTATTTTCAGTAGTCCTCTTCGGAGGGAAAGCGTGCTTTGTTCTAGCCCGATGCCCTCAGGAAGGGATGGAGCCTTTTATAAGTGGAACCTAAAAAGAGGGGAGACCAATTAAAGCATGTCTCAAAGGGGCCTGCAGGGCCTGGACTTCCACAGCTGACTTCTGGGTGCCCTGAAGCATATGGCTGTCTCTGTTGAGTATTTCTGTATGATACGCTGAGAAGACTTGGGCAGGAACCTCCCAAATCACTGGGAACTTTTTCTCTTTCTGGGGTGGGGGGTTGAAGAGTGGAGGAGGGTTGAGATAGAGTCTTGCCATGTAACCCTAGCTGGCCTGGAACTCACGGTCTGAGCTCGTGACCCTTCTCCTTCAGTCTTCTGATTACGAGGCTTTCAGGTATACCTCATCAGGCATGGCTCGCTTTCCTATTTTTAAGCTGGTGAACTCATGTGTTTGGTTACAATAACAGAAACACAGCTAACAAGAATTATAGAGCAAACTGATAACTACATGGTGTCCCTAACTGCCTTTCAGTGAGTTTTATCTCAATTATGGCTCAGAATGGGACATTGGCTATTTCAGACACCCCGTGGGAAATGTTCTTGAGACTGGTTAGAAAAATCTTTCTTTCACGGGGGCATTGTATTGATTCTTTTCTGTCGCTGTGATAAAACACCAGGACTAAAAGCGACTTATGGAGGAGTTTATTTTGGCTCAGGGCTCCAGACAGAGAGTCCAATGGCAGGGAGGCCTGGCAGCAGTGGCCAGAGCAGGGAGCTGAGGGACCCTTCCAACAGAAACACGAAGCAGAGGGAGCACATTGGAAGTAGGAGAGATGACAAACTCTCAAAGCCCCACCCCCAGTGACGTACTTCCTTCAGCAAAGCTGCATCACCTCCCCTAACAGCATGCCAATGGGGACTGCTATAGAAGTTTATTTTCAGTTATGTACAAAATAATTGTTTTGTGCACTGTTGGGCGAGGGGCTCCCTAGGTCCCTGCATTTTGTGTTGTCTGCAGGTGCTGGATTTCTGTGGGGGACGTTTGATTGCTTATGATCCGCACCTGAGGAGTTCTGAATCAATAAAAACACCTGAGCTCAGAGGCTCAGGGTTCCACTGTCAAGTAAGGCACTGTCCATGATGGTGGTTGCCTCTGCTGGGGTCTGGCAGGGTTTACATCTATGAAAATGCCTCCTTGTCTCCTTGGTGAGCCGCGCCCCAGCGACATAACTACTACAGAGATCAAGTGTCCAAATACCCGAGCCTATGGGAGACATTTCTCTGTCAAACAAGCAAGCCTCTCTGCTCTGACTCCCATCAATTTAACTCATCATCGCTGTCCTTGGAACTGCTAAAGTGAATCACGTCATTTATACTTTTTGCTGCCTGGCTTCTTCAGTTCAGCACAGTATCGGTCATTTTTATTCATGTTGTAAATATGTCTGTTGTTAACTCTTTTGTTGCTGTGTAAGATCCCATCAATATTTTGCCACTTTCCTTGTACATGCATGTGTGTGAGCCTGCATGAGCATGTGTGCACGCAGGAAGGCATCAGGTCCTCTGGAACTTGAGTCATGTGTAATTGTGAGCATCCGTGTGGGTGCTGGGAAGTGACCCGTGTCCTCTGCAAGAGTAGCAAGTGCTCCCCACGCTCCTAGCTGCTGAGTCATCTCTCTAGCGCCATAATTTATTAATCCTCTCACTGACAGCTATTGGGCTGTGACTAATCTGGAGCTGTTATGAATACAACGTCAGTGGCCCCTTCCATGTCAATGACGGAAGGTTATATTTCCCTCAGCATTATTCCGCAAGGAAATTTACACAATCAGACGACAGTAAACTAGAGAGACACAAAGAATTAAAATAAGGGCAACACTTCATGCCTTGTAAATAAGCCAATATATAGCCTGCTAGTTCTTTATAGCTGCAATAACTGGATTTCAAGATAGAGACTGAGCTTCCTGGGAGCAAAAGCAAAAAGGGAAACTGGCTGAGTTACATAAAAGTCGATCAGGAAGAGGAGTCTAAACTGCTGTTAGCAATAACTTCCAAAAAAGTTCTTCACATGAGGCTTCATGTAGAGTTGTTGAGAGACAGAGGCAGTGTTCCTTCTAGGCAGCACCATGAGAAATGCACTCAGAAGTTCCAGACCATGATTCCATACCATACAGTCCCCATAAGGATGACAGAGACCATGATTCCTACCATACAGTCCCCTTAAGACTCAATAACAGCCCCATAGATTAAACAGAATCATAGTCAGTGGTGTGTGTGTGTGTGTGTGTGTGTGTGTGTCAGAGAAAAAGAGAGAGAGAGACAGACAGAAACCAGGTCTTACTGTGAAACTCACTACATAGATCGGGCTGGCCTTGAACTCACAGCAATCCACCTGTCTCTGCCTCCCTCATGCTAGGATCAAAGACATATTTTTAAAGAAGGCAAAAATGTGTTACCGTGTCATGTTTGGCCTCGCCCTAGTTTACTCTCTGCTGCTGTGGTAAACACCAAGACCTAAAGCCACTTGGAGAGGAAGGGTTTGTTGGCTCACACACCCCAGGGCACAGTCCTTTATTGAGGAAAGTCAGGGCAAGAACTCAAGGCAGGAACTTGGAGGCAGGAGCTGATACAGAGGCCATGAAGGGTGCTGCTTACTGGCTTCTCCTCGTGCCTCACTCAGACTGCTTTCTTAGAGAACCCTGGATCACCAGCCCAGGGAAGGCCCCACCCACAATGGGCTGGGCCTTTCTCCATTAATCATTAATTAAGAAAATGCTCCACAGACACGCCCACAAACCAATCTGATGGAGGCAAGTCTTCAACTGAGGCTCCTTCTTCCCCATGACTCTAGCTTGTGTCAAGTTGTCAAAAAGCTACTCAGCACAGACCCCCGAAGTCAAGTGTCAACAAAGTCCAGCCCCCGGCCAGATGTAGGACCCTGTCTGTTCTTCTCAAGATGGATGCCCCACTCTTATGCTGACTTGACGTCACTGATTGTTGTAATCATTGATGGGACAGAGGACCCACGGACACTTCCATGCTTCCTTTCAGTGTAGCAGTCAGCAAAGCCCAGGAGCCTTCAACGCTGTATTAGAGATAAGCCTGTGTTTGATGAATCTGCCCAGTGGCAGCTAAGGTAAGTGTCTGTGCATGGTGGTTTGGTTTGGTTTGGTTTGGTTATTTGGTTTGGTTTGGTTTGGTTTGGTTTGGTTTGGTTTGGTTTGGTTTGGTTCACTTGTCCTGAACACTGTGATGCTTGGCAGGTGAGACTTAATACCAAGCATTCTTACACTGCGCAGCTGTCAGTGGACTTCTAGACCACAAGTCCATAGGAGGTCAACAACTCCTGGGTCTTTATACAGCATCCACCATCCAACCCTTTACAGAAAAAGGAGTGCCAACTCCACCTGAAGCTAGTGATGGGAGGGAACCACGGGTGGTGTCCTCTCCATGGTCACTGTTGACAGCCCTGTGTCACCTCCACCCTGCAGAGGGGATGGAACCTGGGACCTGAGTCTCTGGACTGCGTAAGAGTGAAGGGATTTGGGTGCTGTGATTAAGGCCCCAGATCAGTGTTCCTCATTCAATCGAAGTGAGTGACTTAACTGCGTGGGGCTGAGCTACTAGGGTAAGTAAGAGGCCCTAGGAATGAGTCAGGGTCCTCCTCAATGTCACTGAATTCTGCCACTCCTTCCCTGGCTTGAAGCAAGCTGTGGAAAGACTTCAGAGAGTGAAGAGAAAATTGTGGGACCTAATTCTGACAACAACCGGTGCTTAAGAAAGAACCCCAAGGGCTGGCCAGAGGGCTTCTTGGGTAAAGTTGCCTGCCGTAAAGAGACCAGTGACCTGAGTTCAATCCTTGGAACCCACAATCAAAGTCTGAAATTTCTCCTGAGCAAAATCAGGTCTGCGGAACAGTGACCAAGACAGATCTGGTCTAAGCACTGGTGGCTCCTTCTCTTGGGCAGAGGATTCCCAAAGGAGAGAGAAGCTGTGTCTGTTGGTCTCCTGAGAAACGGTTGGCCACATCGGGTCCACTGGTTCCATGAAGTCTCCCGATCTCCTTTGAACAAACAGGATGGGCAAGCAAAGGGCAAAGGTAAATAGGTAATTCACATCTCAGCTTGGGATACATGAGTCACAACCCTCAAGAAAGATACGGGCCGAGACCACTTTTGGGAAGCTCCAATTTTTACTTTGGCTCAAATGTCATCTCATTTATGTTATCACCAAGAGGTTTGTTTTCATAAAAATTGCAAGTTTCTCAGTCCCATCAACCTCTGTTCCTCTGGACCCCTTTCTCAATGACACCAGGGAATCGGCCGGACTCCGTTCTCAGTAAGTGTAGGTCAGACCCAAATCAAAAGACCACAGGACACTTTTCAAAGTGCACTGCTTTCAAATGCACTATTTCAGATTGATTGGTGAAGTACTCAGTTTGCAGTAAGGTCACGATGCACGTTCTGCCGAAGCCCACGTAATTACCAAAAGCGTGTTGAAACCCTACCAAATGTCTGTTGTGTTAAGAATTGAGGGAACACGCTACAGAACGGTGATCACTCAGCAGTGTCAGCTCTGGGCTCCGGCTTCCTCCTAGTTGTCCTGAGTTGGTCCTTTGCCATCTGCGTGAATGAATACACTGCTTCAGACTGACACACTTACAGAGCAGTCACACAAATGAGGGTGCCCGTGAATACGGAAGGCAACGGGGTGGGGACGAAAGGAGCAAGGGGGAGGAGTCAAAAACAATGAACAAATGAGATGTTTCACCTCATCAGTCATCAAGGAAACTCAAATCAAAACCAAAGAGAGATATTCTGCCTGCTTAGGGAGGACCTAAAATTAACAGGCCTAACTACGGCAAGAGCAGCGCGGACCGACCTGACTGCGCCGTTCATATTTCTTGTGGATCAGACGGCGCAACCACTTTGGAAATATCTAGAAATCTCTAGTAAAATATGCAAAATCATCCAGAAAACTACATGTGCTGCCGAGGGTTTAGTGGGGTGGCTCTGCGTGGCCCAGACACTTCGGAAATAGTAGAGGTTCCTCGAGAGACTAAACCAGAGCATCCAGAGGCTGCGGTCCTGGGTTTTCACCCAGAGACTCTTACAGATGTTTGCGGTCCTCGCTACTGATGCTCCATGCACAGCAGTGAGTGGGACAAACCCAGCTGTGAAGGAGAACGAAATGAAGGTGCACGCAGGAAAACAGATGGCAGTGGAGACATAGATGTAGATGTAGATTTATAGACAGTTATAGATATAAATACAGATGTGGATGTAGAAATAGAAATATAGATAGATATACACATAGATATATAGACAGACAGAGACAGACACAGACACAGACACAGATGACAAGAACATTGGAACAGAGCTACTTGGAAGAAGGACAGGACCAGAAAGGGGGACAGTACTGACCAAATGAGAGCAGTTGCAACAAGACGTATGTAAGACGACATCGTGGTGAAACCCATTATATCCTGTGCTAACTTGAAAGAACCGATTTCTTTAAACCTTGGATTGTGTTGCTTCCAACCCAAAGCTGTCTACCACACCCTGTATAACTTCTTACGTGGCCCAGGGTTCTTAGAACCTTTGACTTTCACCCATAAAACCACCCTGTAAAACTTGAGCCCTCATAAATACCACCTATAAACAAAATGGCCCACGGCGGTTTCCTAGGAAGGCTGCCGTGCTGTGCTCTCTTGCTGTCTACAAACCCAGAAAACCCACCAGTCTTCACTCCTAGGAAAGGTCAAAATAAACGAGGGCCCACAGTTACATGGTTGT
Source organism: Cricetomys ansorgei (assembly GCA_026225945.1). NCBI lineage: Eukaryota > Metazoa > Chordata > Mammalia > Rodentia > Nesomyidae > Cricetomys > Cricetomys ansorgei. The sequence goes on from JAMJFZ010001005.1 coordinate 1,311,935, forward strand.
TAGAACCACTGAATTGCCAGTGCCTGCCAGAATACTGCCACCCCAGTCCCTGTCCCCACCCCACCCTGCCCCCACCCTGCCCCGCCCAGGGCCCTCTGCAGAGAGAGGCTCACCAAGGCCACATCTCTCTAAAACTTTCCTGAGTGGAGGCGTTTTATTATTCATATAACTTTAATAGCATCTCAGTGATCGTTACAGGGGCCGAGTACAACGTGAGTGAGTGCCGAGAACATTACTGAGTAGCTCCCTTTAAATTTTTAACCAGAATAAAACTTGACAGAAAAGCACACACTTCTGAAACAGCAGGACGAAAGTTGAGACAGTTTAACAAGGCAGAAATCTCACTGGGGCCCACCTGCACTGGTGCCCCAACAAAGCAAAAAACTGATTGCTTAGTGATTTTCTACAGCCGACCTTGTGATGTTTTCTAACTCACAGGCCTCTGTACTGTAAGAAAAAAAACGAAGCAAGAAAACACTCTGTTTTTCTTAGACAAGAAGCCAATCAAAAGCCACTGGGGAGGAAAAACACTAACTAGAACACAGGGGGACTGACACTGTATGATGCGAAATAAATCTACTTAAACCACCAAAGTGGACAGGCTTAGACGAGGTTAATTGTCAGCCTTTATGGATGGGAAATGAGTTTCGTTAAATATACAAATAATGCTAACACATTAATAATTGAACCATAAATCCTCCTGCCCATCAGACGTGGTCTATCAGCAACACTCTGCGGTGATGAAGTACATGCTCCTGCTGGTGCATCAGGAAGCTCTGAAGAGAATCCCCACAAATCCAGATGCTCAGGTCCCTGAGAATTTTCCCTGGTAGAATTCCCAGCTGTCAGGTAGTGAGACGCTCGGAGAAAGGCAGGGTTGAGGGAAGAGGGCCCTGAGTAGGACTGTCTGATGATGATGATGATGATGATGATGATGGTGATGATGGTGATGATGGTGATGATGGTGATGGTGATGGTGATGATGGTGATGATGATGATGATGGTGATGATGGTGATGATGATGGTGATGATGGTGATGGTGATGGTGAGGATGATGATGATGGTGATGATGGTGATGATGATGGTGATGATGGTGATGATGGTGATGATGATGGTGGTGGTGGTGGTGATGATGGTGATGATGGTGATGATGATGGTGATGATGATGGTGATGATGGTGATGGTGATGGTGATGATGATGATGGTGATGATGATGATGATGGTGATGATGGTGATGATGATGGTGATGATGATGATGGTGATGGTGATGATGATGGTGATGATGGTGATGATGATGGTGATGATGGTGATGATGGTGATGATGGTGATGATGATGATGATGATGATGGTGATGATGGTGATGATGATGATGATGATGGTGATGATGATGATGGTGATGATGGTGATGATGGTGATGATGGTGATGATGGTGATGATGATGATGATGGTGATGATGGTGATGGTGATGGTGATGATGGTGATGATGGTGATGATGATGATGATGGTGATGATGGTGATGATGATGATGGTGATGGTGGTGATGATGATGGTGATGGTGGTGATGATGATGGTGATGATGGTGATGATGTGTGTGTGCCCGCGTGTGAGAGCGTGCACAGATGTGTGACACAGCGTATGTGTGGGGTTGGAGACAACTTCCAGGAGTCAGTTCTCTCTTTCCACCAGGGCCCCAGGGATCGAACTCGGTCGTCAAGCATGAGCAGCAAGCGCTTTCACCCACTGGGCCTTCTTGCTGGCCCTTAATAAATATTTTTAAATTTACTAAGACACAATAATAGCCCAAACAGCAGACTCCATTGACTGCGGTCAGCAACGTCAGTACACGGCTTGGATTAGCAGTGGTGACCCCTGTGCAGTTCATCTCCGTGTCCAGCTGCTCGGCTCCGCACTGGTGTTTATTACGAGTCCCTGCCTTCAGATTTCAGCAGGGGGCTGTGGGTTCTCTATGCTTGCAACTTCTCATCTCTTCAGCTTTCCATTCAAACACATTTCACCACTAGGATGTGACAGCCCAGAGTCATGGCTACCTCCTCCCCCAACAGGCCTTGGTCTCAGAGAAATTCCAAAAGCTTTTGTTTTCTTTTTTAACCCATATTCATGGTTTGCAAGCATTTGTCACTGAGTGAATGCAGTGTCTGTGGAGGCCAGAAGAGGGCGCTGGGTCTCCCGGAACTGGAGTTAGAGATGGTCGTGAGCCATCACACAGGTGTGGGAAACCAAACCCCTGTCCTTTGGAAGACCAGCCAGTGATTTTAACCACTGAGCATCTCTCCAGACTCAGAGTTTATTTCTGAAAGAAAACCTCTGTAGACATCTTGAATTGATGTATGCACCCACTCCCCTACCTTCCTCTTCCTTCCTCCTGGTTCTCAGAATATCAACTTTGAGGCCAGTGTGTTCACCCCTCCTGCCTTCTCTCCGAAACGGGGCTACTTTGGAAACCCGTGTAACTCCTCCTCTTCTCTGGCTGCCCGGCTGGAAGCACTTGAGCTGCACCCACCATGATGGTTGGGTCTCAGTAGCAACTTGGTTAGTCCATGGCCCTCAAATTTCAATGAAACACTAGTCTTTCTGTGATTAGGCTATTCTGTAGGTGATTTGCATTGGCCATGAATTGTCTTTAAGAAGATTGTGGTGAGGGTAGACCTCATATAATCAGGCTAGGACCTTAAAACCAAAATAAGGCTTCCCTGAAGAAATTCTACCTTAGGATTACAAGTCTCCCTTATCTGGGGTTTGCATTGGAAGCAACTCCGTGACAATTTGAAGCCATGCACAGTGACAAATTTGCACCGTGCCTTCTGTTATGCACGCATCCCTATAATAAAGTTTAATTTACGAATTAGACATAATAAGATATTAAAAATAACAAGAAAAAAATAGAACAATTATAGAAAGGGTCCTTCAGGCATCAGGGGCTGGACCTTGAAGTAGGACCTCAACCCCTCGCTCTCTACTCTCCACCACTTCCAGCCATGAGATCCAAGGCTTGTGTTCTGCCATGTGCACCCTGTGTGACACACTGGCCTACCACGGACAGAAGACCAGCCACCGGCCTCAATCTCCCGAGCCAGGAGCCAACTTAAGCCTGTCTCTGTGCGGGCTGAGTCTCTGACGGTCACAGTAACGAAAGCGAAGGCCACTCTTTCACAGTCGCTCCTCTCCGACATATCCATCCAGTCGTCAGTTTTACCTCTAGTGAATTCAGGACATTTTTTTAGGAAAATAAGTGTTACCTGCACACAGTCAGAGAGGTGATGGGAAGGGATTCCGTCCTGAGTAGGAGGAAGAGAGACAACGAGAGATGTCATCAGACCCTCAGACAGCAATGTAAAAATTGTTTGTGTCCAGAACTTTCTGTTTAATACTTTCTGATCATGTGCCATGGATAACTTCAACTGCAGAAAGCAAAGCCATGCAGAAGGGAAAACCACCACACAGCTTCAGCTCCCGCCTGAGGCTCTCCCTGCCTTCCTGGCCTGGGGTTGAGATCTTGTGCTTAGAACATCTCCATAGACACCCAGGTCAGACATACCTACCTTCCTGTTTATTCTACTACAGCAGATTGATCCAAAGCACGGACTCCTGGGTCACCCATCCTGAAAGATGGGAGAAGAAGTTCGTGATGAATATTAAGTTTTATCTCTTAATATTTCACAGGTGGGAGATCTTTAAGTCTGTGATTATTGTGCTAACCTAATATTATTTCCTCTGTTTTCACACTCTTATAATTTAAACAAACTGCCCGGCTACTTGAATGTTAGCCAACACCGAGTTTAGATGAGGTGCTGACTCAGCTGTGCCAGAAGTCTGCGTCGTATGTTCTGGGAGCGGAGGTGGTGTTTCCCTGGGCTCAGGTTGGAAGAGGCTATTAAATTTTAGAAATCTAAACCCCTGTTCAGAAGTTAAAGTCCATCCTACTGGAAAAAATGACACATACATTTCCAAGCATTTAAAAAAAACGAAAACCTTCCATTTCTAAATACTTGGATCTAAATTCCTCTAAATATTTCATTCCTCTGATTAAGAAAGGACATTTTCTCCCAAATTCCTGCCTGCTAATCAGAAACAAACAACATACAACCTAGTTTATTCCCAGTAGAAGAATAATCACGATGATCAAGTCATTTGGTGGTGTGGTTATCGACTAGAGAATCAAACTAACGAGACCACACCACCCACAATGCACGGCGTCAGGATCAACCATCCAGAGCTATTATTGGAGGCCTTCGTGGGAAGCACTGTCAGCCAAGAGAGGTCGCCTAAAACAGCCTTTGTGGAAATGGCCACACTTGGTCCTGGTGCCCCACCGACGAACACCGAAGGAAAACTGTTCCGCTCTCTCTGGCCATTGGCAAGACCAAAATATCACAGAAAAACATGGCAGAAGCGAAGACTTTGTCGCTTCTCAGTCACCAAGGAAAAGAGCATAAACCCAGGACTGCGCCTCTCCTGACATCTCACGCGCATCCAAACCCCCAAACCGCTCCCATGTGAGACCCTTGACCACCTCACCCAACCCCCACCCTGGGGAGGGGGGAGCTTTGGTGTGAGGAGTTTCTCTGCCGCGAGCAGACCCACCCCGAAGTTGTCGTCTCAGTTCTCATCTTGTGCCTTTTGTAGAAAATGAGCCCAGGTCCAGTGGATACAGCGGCCTGGGTCTGACAGGTTCTCCTACGTGGCGTGTCATCAACTAGAACCAGCTTAAAAGTTAAAGCAACTCCAGGTAAAATGGTATCAGTCTGTGATTCCAGAACCCGGGCATTCGGAGAGTGGAGGCAACAAGATCACAACTCGGTGACCATCCTGAGCTTCACAGAAAGTTCCAGGCCAGGAAGAAAGGTTTTGGGAGTCGGATGGGGTGTGGTGACTTACTGGTGGATCATTGGCTTAGAATATTCAAAGCCCTAGATTTAATCCCTAGCACCTCAGAAGAACAAATAAAATACCAAGCAGTCTTTATTAGACTGAAGAAACTCGTGTCTTGCAAAGTCCTGAACTTTCAGCAATACATGCAGAATGGATTGTCTGAATCGTTACTATGGGTGAAATGGTGTTCTCTATTATTTAACGTGAATAAGGCATGTTCTTTCACCTCACCGGGCTCCTATCTGGTGGAGCCAGCAGCAAAAGATAGTGAGCAAATTCTTACTTGGGGAAAACAGTACTTCAGGCAGAAATAAATTTGAGAAGAAAAATTGAAATTCAATTTGGATGTTTTCCCCTCAAAAGTCCAAAGGCACTTAAGTTCAGGGGTCCTTGGAATCAGAGGAGAAAAGAGAGAGAAAATGTCCCATAGCCACTGGGTGGGATGGTGTAACCCTCCATCTCAGCACTTGAGAGCAGGGAGCATAATCGCCAGGGCTCCCTGAGTCCCCAGCAGCAACTGCAGACTCAGAAGCCCTGGAAAACAGAAGAGACATCTTAGGGGCCTTACAGACCAACCTGTGATCCCCATTATTCTCAGGTCCACTAGGAAACACTTGGAACCGGAAAAGAAAGCGCCGTGGAAGCTCAGAGCAAGATACACAGGGTCCTTCTGCCTCTGGGATGTGGTAAATCTTAGAGATTGCAGCTCTGGACGCCCTAGAGATCTGGCCCCACGCCTTCTCTCTCCTCCTGTCGTTCATTCTTGCTCTTCTCTCTGCCTCATACACCTTCTTAGGGTTCACACAAAAGCTCTGTCCCTGAAGAAGCCTTTCAGTCTCTCTTGGGCCCGCTTTGCCCATGACTCGGGCAGTTCACGGTCCCCCACACACCGAGAGGCTGAAATGATAGGAATTTATTGCTTGTTTTTGGACGCCAGGAGATGGGGGTCGCATACGGCCACAGCCTCTTCCCAGTTCATAGGTGGCATCTCCATGTCTCTGGTAGACAGGACAAGTGACCTCCTTGCAATCTTTTTTATGGGGACGTAAATTCCATTCGTGAAGGTTGCACACTTACAGCCTAATCCCCTCCCTGAAAGGCCCCTGATGGTTAAGGCTTGGATCTGAAACACCCCCTAAAAGTTCATCTGTTGAAAGATTAGCCCACAGTAAAACAGTGATCAGAGGTGGATGGGGCTTCAAGGGGCACTGGCTCCTGAGATCGCTTCAAGGGGCACTGGCTCCTGAGATCAGAGGTGGTTGGGGCTTCAAGGGGCACTGGCTGCTGAGATCAGAGGTGGGTGGGGCTTCAAGGGGCACTGGCTCCTGAGATCAGAGGTGGGTGGGGCTTCAAGGGGCACTGGCTCCTGAGATCAGAGGTGGGTGGGGCTTCAAGGGGCACTGGCTCCTGAGATCAGAGGTGGGTGGGGCTTCAAGGGGCACTGGCTCCTGAGATCAGAGGTGGGTGGGGCTTTAAGGGGCACTGGCTCCTGAGGGCTGTGGCATCATAAACGGAAACAACTCTGGTCCTCTGTGAGAGCGGCCCACTCTGAGCCGCTGAGCCGTCTCTCCAGCCCCTATGAGATTCTTTCTAATCCCGGGATGAACAGGATTAGAGACACATCTTGGAGAAGTGAAAGGTGAGCAGTGACTGTAATGGAAAAGAACGAAGCTTAACACCAATGCTCAGCGGAGGCGCCAGGAGCAGCAGAGATTCCATTCCTCAGAAATCTGCGCTGAGAGTTCAAGGCCCAGAGCGCTACAGACCTGAAGATGGGGAAGTTGTTCAATAATGAATGTGAGATTCGGGTGCCTCGAGCCGTCTTCTACAGGACTACACCAGGGCGGTGGCGGCAGCGCCCACCTGGGGCTCTAGAAAGCCACTACGATGTTTGGAGAGTCTCCCAAGCCTGAGGACCAGCCCCTCAGGGACACGCTGAGTGCTTCTGGGTGTACTGGATACTGATTGCATTCTTCTTTATACTTCATCAACTGCAGCCCAGGATTCTACAGTTCCCAATGCAGAAGCCTAACTGCAGGCTGCTCTCTACCGAAAACCACCAGCTTGAAAGTTCACCGCGAGGCCAAGTTCACCCAGACATTTTAGTCACCCTCTCAGTGACCGTTTAGCAGGTGACTTATTAACGACAGGATGTTGCATGTGGCTGGGTCTCCTCTGCTCTGGAGATGCACTCACTTTCTGGCTCTGCTTTCCCACCACTGGAACAAACTCTGACCACTTGCTTGCTCGCTTTCTGAAAAGTAATATATTCCTTTATCCTTTTTCAGACAACCCAATTTGTTCTACCCTACAGACACCTGGCATTCTCTTTGGATATCATTAAAGATCATATCTACACAGATAAGACCGCTAGTGTGTGTTAGACTTTTCATCTCTAGGACAAACACTGAAAGTAACAATTCCAAGAACAAATAATCATTTGGCTCACGACTTCAGAGGTCTCAGCCCAGGACTGGCTCGCTCTGCTCTGCGGACACGCAGTGAAGTGGAGTGTCCCAGCATCAGGCAGGCATGGCCAGGCATGGCCGAGAGAGAGGCCTGTGTCTCCTCTTCCTGCCTCTTACTCTATCTGGGCCCCCATCCTACTGGATACTGCCACCTCCTCTCACCCTTCTCTGGAATTTTCCTCATAGACACGCCCAGAAGTGTGCATTACCAACTCCTATTCTTAAATCCAGTCAAGATTAACAATCACACCCTAGTCCTGAGTGGCACCATTCCCCGTGGTGGGCTCCTGTATTAAAGAAAAGCAAAGCAAAAAGAAAGTCAGCAAGCTAGCACCAGCATTTATCTTTCTCTGCATCTTGACTTCTTGACTGAAGATACAGTGTGACCAGTGCTCCCACCACCATAATGGGCAGCACCCTCTGACTGTAGATACAGTGTGACCAGTGCTCCCACACCATGATGGGCAGCACCCTCTGACTGTAAATACAGTGTGACCAGCGCTCCCACCACCATGATGGGCAGCACCCTCTGACTGTAGATACAGTGTGACCAGTGCTCCCACACCATGATGGGCAGCACCCTCTGACTGTAGATACAGTGTGACCAGTGCTCCCACCACCATGATGGGCAGCACCCTCTGACTGTAGATACAGTGTGACCAGTGTTCCCACACCATGATGGGCAGCACCCTCTGACTGTAGATACAGTGTGACCAGTGCTCCCACCACCATGATGGGCAGCACCCTCTGACTGTAGATACAGTGTGACCAGTGTTCCCACACCATGATGGGCAGCACCCTCTGACTGTAAGCAACAGAGGAAGAAATTAGAAGCTGAAGATAAGGCTCAGCAGTTAGGAGCAATTGCTGTTCTTTCAGAGGACCTGAGCTCAGGCCCCAGCACATACAATTTCAGCTGCGAGTCAGCTGTAACACCGACTCCAGGGACCTGAGGCCCTCCCCTGGCAAATTGTGGCCATCAGACACACATAGCTTTCACACACACACACACCACATGTGCACATACACACACACACATGTGCACATACACACACACACACATGTGCACATACACATACATACATATGTGCACACAATAAATGAGTAAATAAATAAATAAAATGAATGAATGAATAAAATAAATATCTTTTTTAAAAGAAAGAAAATATACAGAGACAACAGGGTGTGTTCATTATTTTTAGACAGAATAAGTAGAACAAGAAAAACAAGCAAAGCAAAACAGGAGGAATTCCCATAACTTGAAGGAATAGCTAACCCTGAGTACCAACATCCCAGCAGTGTGATGAAATCAGTCGTGAGGAGGAATGTTTCAGACTGCCTCACGGTTTCTGAGGTTTCTCACCATTCCCAGACCACCCTGGAAAGCTCTGTTCCCCTTCACACACACACACACACACACACACACACACACGCACACACACACACACACACACACACACACACACACACACACACACACACACACACACGCGCGCGCGCGCACGCGCGCGCGCGCAGAAGCCCCATATAAAGAGCTGCCTTCCGCTCAGTTCTCTGCTTAGCTGCTGCTTTCCTACCGAGCAAAGGCAGCCACACTCCTAGCTTTTTCCCCCCAATAAAACACTTTTGTGAGATTTGCTGCTTGAAGCTATCTTTGTCGTCAGGTTGAAGCAGAGTGTAACAGAGCCGTAAAACTTCAGCTCGGCTAGGATATCTTCCCCTCAGGGCTTCAACACCAGGGAGGCTCCTCCCCTCAAAGTGAAGGAGCAGAGCTGTTACACAGTAACACTTCAGCTCAGCTGGGGACACCCTCCCACTTCAGAGCTGTGTGGTTCGTTGGCTCCCATCTGCCAGTCTCTGACTGAGACCACCTAGCATAGAGATCAGCAGGCCATAAAATACTTGTAACATCTCCCCTAAGGTTAGGTTCTATTAACTGGGAACTAAAGACAACAGTCTAGAGAGGGAAGAGTCTAGAATCTTCGCTCTGGGGAATTAGGGTCAGGTCTGTCCCACCAGATAGCAAAAAGGTCACAAGGTCATTAACAACCCCCACTCTCAGCTTTCTGGGTGGAATGCAGGTGTTTGATCTTGTGTCCTCCATTGAGGAGTCACCCTGCGTGATCAACATTCCTGGTCCTCTCAGTGCTTCTGTGACTATGAGGACCCCTGTCCTCTATACTAGAAAGTTTAAATGAGGAGGGAAGACCCAGCCTAAACACAGGCCCAGTGCTCAGACCGAATAAAGAGCCTGACAGACATGAGCGTTCATCTCTCTGCTTCCTGACCACTGACATGGCCGTTCACCGTATGGCCCTGCTATATCCTCACAGCGACAAACTGGATCCCTTAAACCATTGGCACAGCAAACCCGTCAGTTGTTTTCCTTGGCATTTTATCACAGGAATAAGAAAAATAACCAATATAGAAAATCAGTATCAAGGAGTGAGGCTGTCCTGGTCAATCTGACACTATGGTTCACAGGCATTTGGAATCGGTTTGCAAAATTAGTTTGGTGCTATAGGCCAGAAAAGCCCTGGAACATTCCCATCATGTTAGGGACAGACGAAGCCGCAGGACACCAATGCCAGACTTAAAGTCATAGCATTGGTGTTTACCCCCTGAGTTCCAGTCTCTTTGTCTAGGTCTTCCTGTGCTGTGTTCCATTCCTTTGTGTTCTGGGTCTTACTGTATGTTGGAAGTGTATAACTTTTCGTGTGTAGTGGCTCACAATTAGCAGGTGGTCTTGAACGGACATTTGAGCAGTGTTGAAACTGTTAGATGATAGGACGTTTTGAAATTGAACTGAATTGTTTTGCTATGAGATTCCCATGAGCCAGGGGCCGAGTCTGATGGCTTACATGTGATGTGTTGATTGGGCTGTAGAGATGAATGAGCATTTCTGCTCCTGCAGAGGTTCAGCTCCTCGTATCCACATCAGGTGGCTTACAACTCCCTGTTCCAGAGGACCCAAGGCTCTCCTCTCACTTTATGGGCACCTGCACCTGCAACCATGCAGTGGACAGACATATACACTCAGGCACACACACACACACACACACACACACACACACACACACATGCATACACACACACACACACACACACGCATACACGCACACACACACACACACACACACATACACGCACAAATTAAGTCCTGACTTTAGCCAGGCACAGTGGTTCACCAGTAAATCCCAAGACATAGGAGACTGGAACAGGAGCACCACCACAGGTTTGAGGCCAGCCTGGCCTATGTAGTGAGCACCTGGCCAGCCCATTGTACAGAGTGAGATTCTGCCTCAAAAATAAATAAATAAAACTAAAGTAAAATGGAACGGTGATACATTAGGTGTCACAGGGTGGCATTCTGACGGTTGGTATGCGTCATCAACCTAAAAGGACTTTTAGGATCTCCGAGGAGACATGCTTCCGGATGTGTCTATGAGGGCATTTCCAGAGAGGTTTCCATGGGGAGGAAAGACGCACCCTAAAAGCAGACTGACTGAATCGGGGAGAAGAGCAGACAGCCGTGGTAGCACAGTATGAATCTCTGCCTCCCGGCCAACCACTGATGTGACACCAGAGTGCACTTCCTCGGGCATCTTTCTGTGATGGTAGAACATTTAAAGATGATAAACAAGTACTGAGTATTCAGAGGCAGGAGAAAGGTCACCGGAAGAAGCCAACGGCCCCATCCAACACTGAAAGCTAGAATTTTGAAAACTAAAAAATATGCCAGCTTTTCGGTGGTTGTTCTCTGCCTTTGTTCCCAAGAAATATTTTAGGAACGACACCACCACCGGTGGGGAAAGAGAGACGGCGTGAGGCTCGGCTGATACGGCGGCCTCCTTCCTCTTCCTGCTCCTTCTCTTTCTTAAAGTAAAGCTGGGTTTGAAACCCGTCTGAATACCGCTTTCAGCGTGAGGAACACATCTTGTTGGTGGGGGAGGCCCGTGGTAGAGAGAGCACTAGACTATGACGGACAAAGCCGTAGGTTCAATCCCCTGCCTGCAGCAGTGAGCTAATTAATTAATTAGTACGCCTTCACTTGTATAAAATTATTCCCCTTCTTTTTTCCTCCATCAATATAGCAATAAAGATATGAGGAGATTAAAGTTAAAATTTTGGGAGACGGTGTGCATTTACCGTAATGAGGCTGAGTTCCCAGGCTGACAAGCTGTGCCCTGCAGGTCAATCTAACCCTCAATAAAGTTTTATTGGAACACATATATTTACGCCTTGTCACCAGTTTCTCTCTCTGAATTCCTTTCAGTGGCTACCACACCCTCACCGATGGCCTCTGTCTTTTTTTGCCAACCAGAGCCACAACACTCTTCTTCCATTTTGGTTGAACTGTGCCAACTCCAGTAGCAATGATAGTTTGGTTTCTAGAAGTAAATTAACTTCTTTCTCTGTATTCTTGACTCCCTGCCCCTTGACTCCCTGGCCACCAGGAAACATGTTTGCTGATTACCTAATATCTTTAATTATGCACTGGTTACTCCTAGCAATGGCCAATCGCAAGATCAAACATATTCTTTACAAAATTAAAAACTGGAAATTCAAGTCTCCTTCCCTGTACCCGCTACAGCCCTGTAACCACAGCACCTAAGTGGACAGCTCTGATTTCTGCAGAGACGCCTCTGCAGGTTTTCCCCGACATGTCTGAACTGTCTTAGGTGACTTGCTTCCTGTCTTTTCCTGCTGGCCTTTCACTTGTAACTGTCAGTGTACAGAAAATGAGCAGAATTTACTGCAGGAAGAAAGTGGGATACCCCTTGGAGAGAGACTAGATGGGGGCCAAAGAAACCAAAGAAACCCAGCATGCCTTTCGGGAAGGCTTTATATACTGTCCAGCTACCCTAACATGAACAGCTTTTCCTGTCTGGATGGTTAGCATCACCCCTAGAATTGGCTTTCAGGACAGGGCAGGGGTAAGTCCTTGGTTTTTATCAGAAAACGTCCAGGCAGATAATTAGCTGTGTATGACTGTTAGGTCTCAAGCCCAGAACAGACAGCCGAGCTGCCTATCTAACATATCAGTGTGGACCCGGCCACCAGGTCCTCCCAGCATCCCTCAGTCGCTACTTGTTACAGCCGTGTCTTCCAGGCTGGCATACTTCACCTCTACTGTGAATTCTCCAGCCCAGGGACTGGGCTGCCCTTCTCCCAGAGGCTCTGCCCTATATAATCCAGCCATTTTGGTTACCTTTTGCCCCTCAGCCTCTGCCCCAGCACACCCACCCCACCCACCCGCACCCCTACCCCTGTCTTCTCACATGGCCCACCCAGCTCAAGGCGGTGCTCACTCTGGGCTCTCCCAGATGTCTCCCGTCTATCTGCAATGAGCTTCTCCTCCATTCTTAGGAGTGGCCATGTCTTTCTTTTTTTTTTTTATATTTTCATTCAGTGGTCTTCCACGATGTTCAGAATGTCTTGTCTCTTCTGGGGCCAGAGATCTGACTCAGGTCCTCTTCCTTTGACCATTACCCGGGGTCCTGCGGCTCCAGGCCCTTAGTTTTACAAGCTGCTAAGAACTGACCAGGTACCTAAATCCTATTCTTAAGAATAAAAACAAAATAAAAATGCAGCGATCACGTTGGGGAACCGGAGGCCTTCTGCTCCCTTCCCCACACACTGGGAAGCAGGTTAGTAGATGAGACAGATTTTTTATTCATGTCTGAGTATAAGGGAAAAAACAATAATGCCCATCTCAAGAAGAATTTTTCCAAAGAGACAATGAGTCTGGGGGTTTATAGGATGATGAGAAGGAGGTCTAGACGGCCCCACAGTCATGCCTGGGCTGGCCGGGTTCTTGTCTTTGGGGCCATTGTTTGAACAGATGGAGGGCAGGGACCTTTTCTATCTTTTTTTCTCTTTGAAAGTCACCTTCAAATCTGGACTCCCGGTTGCTTGTTCAACACATTAATTTTGCATGGGAAAGAAAAGGTAACAGCCTGGTGTCTCTGGTGGCTGAAGGGTACACAAATGCCTCTCTTGAGACTTTAAAAATGTCTCCTCCCAACCATTACAGAAAACCACAACCAATCGAAATGCACAGCGTGGACTCCATTCCCAATGGATGCATCCTCAAACCAACTCCAGCACCTACGGCTCGGGAAACATTGCAAGACGGCTGGAAAGACTGTAGGAGCCAGAGAGTCAGGGAGTTTGCTGTGGAATTGCGTCTCCTGGTAACGTCAGAAGCTACACCCCTAAAGTCTCACCAATGTGACTGCAAACATGATCTGAACCAGGTGACGCTAATGAACGCGCCAAACCGGACAGGAACCTCCTGTCTCTAAGTCCTCAACCTTACACAAAGAACTACAGGCACTAAGAAATTCTGAGAGCGGGAGAATAAGAGCAAAAGCTATGCTTTCAATTGTAATTACTGTGCCTGAAAGATCTATAGAACAAGGGTATAACTTCCTGGGGTGCTGGGTGGAGCTGTTCAAGCGAGATACAGAAGGACAGATAACCTCCCCAGAATGTCGGATAGAGAATGCCAAGACCCGGTTTAGACGACCCCACTGCCCCGGATGTGCCCTAACTGCACCACCTGTAGGCGGGAGTTAACCCAGGCAGGAAATACTTCAGGAGGGACGCTTGCCGCTGGTTGGACCTGGTGGGAAGCGCATAGCCTTATGGGTTCTGCCTTTGTAAGCACCTGTGCCACGTGACTCGGTGCCATTCTGTGAGAACTCTGGAGGTGGCAGGTTCCCTCCGTGGATACTCAGAATGGACCTGCTCAGAGTCCACCTTCCTGGCCAGTATTTAATTAATTTAATTAAAGCTTGCTTGCTTCAAATTTGGTTCATTTGTGGTGAGAATAAGAATTGTCTTATTCTCGACCAGATTTGGGATTTACAAGAAAGAGTCTTCCCCGGGGAAGAGCACACTTGGGAAGCCAATACAATATGATCATCCCTAAAAATGTACGCATGAGTAGCATTATTCAGACTGAACGTTATATCTAGGAATATATGAATATATACAAATATACACACAACAACAATTAATTAAAAAAAGACATGAATTTGGAAGAGAGCAAGGAGGGGCATATTGGAGGATTTGAAGAGAGGAGAGAAAGGAAAGAAATGATGTCATTATAATCCCAAAAAGTAAAAGAATAAAAGACAATGTCTCCTCTGTCTCGTGGAGCCTTTGTCTACCCTCTCAGCCCGGGGTCAGTGTTACACTCAGTTCTTGTGACAGTCTGAAGAAATTAGAACATTTAGAACCAAAGTCTACTGAGCCCTGCAAGCAGGAGCGGGACTCTGAGTGGGGCTCATTTTCTTTTCAAGTTTTCTTTGTATCTGCTGTACTTTCCTAACATTTCCAGTCATTTTTAATAAGGCAGCAAATCCGCTCGGATTTTAAAACCATCATCACTGGCACCACCACAATTGTGTTTCAATGTCCCAGTGTGCTTAGGGCTGGAAGAGAGGCCACCTTGAACTCACGTCCTTCAGAACAGTGGCTGCCATTTACAAAGCCAGTGCTTCCGTGGAGAGGATGCAAAACACGGAGAGCTAGCGGGGTGGAAATCCGTCTCCGGGAGCCAGGTGCGCCAAGGGTTTGGGCCGTACACTTCTGTTATCAGCCAGAATGAGAGCCCTCGCAAGTGTCCATGCAATTCATGATCAATAAATAAATAAATAATAAAATTAAAAAAGAAAAACAACTTGCCTACAGAAACTCAGAATGGAAGGCCGAGAAGCAGTAAAGAAGGGCGCTGGGGGTGCGCACACATGTCTGTGGTCTCCTCTCCACTGCAAGTTAATTTTTTTCTGGGCCAGCCATTTGCTACTACAAACAGAAGGATGATTAAGACTCGTGAATAAAGAGTTTTCATGATTCTGCCTTAAAATAATTAATAATCTTGATTTTATCCCCTCATTGAATAAATGCACTTATTTCAAGAACAGTAAATCTCCCCAAATCCAATCATAATCGCAATAAAAAGATTTCTAACAGAAACCTTCAGCTTCCTCTCTTAATAAAAAGCAATTTTATTTTTTAGCAAAAGGGGGAGAAATCTATAGCGAGTGTTTGCTCACCGGCCCTCTAGCTGTGTCACAAAACAGAGGCCCACAAACAGTGTGTCTTCATCCTGTCTCGAGGAAAATCAGGGTCCCCGATCTGGTTTCTTAGTCTCATTAATAAAAGAATTTAAGAACAGACTCAAAAGGAAACTCAACAACAGTTTTATTAGAGCTTAAGGGAAAAACTCCAGGCAGGCAATCTGCAACCCCGGCAGCTGCCTGGAGGACAGGAGCAGAGGGAGCCAGAGACATTAGGCATGGAGCTGGACGCCGGGGACAAGCAGGCATGAGGCAGGGGAGAGCTGCAGAGAAAGAGTGAAGCTCACGCGCTAGGAAAACATGCTCAGAAAGGAGAAGAGAAGGGGAAGCTGCGCTTTCCTGAGTAATTCAGAACTGTGCACAGACCTAGGAAGCCTCATGGCCGCACCTGAGGCAGAGACACAGGGAAGGAAGCGCGCGGTGTCTCTTTAAGGGATGATTATCCCTCCCATCTCTTTAGCGCCGCCCTTGGCCAGATGACTGACCCGTGCAAGTAGGGTAATTCAAAACGTGAAGTCTGCACTGGGGCTAGAGAAACGGTTTTCCCTAAGGGGCCTCCACAGAGTGCGCGTGCGCGCGCGCGCACACACACACACACACACACACACACACACACACACACACACGGTTAAGACGACTGTAACAAACCCTCAGCAAGTTTCTTCCACAATCAGCAGATTTAACAATAAGTTTAATGTGTTAGCTGATTTTTCTGTCTCTGTGACAAAGAAACCATGTTAAAGGAGGGAGTGTTCACGGTGGCTCCTGGTTTCAGAGTTCCTGTTGAAGATCAGCTGGGTCTATTAGTTTGTGCCTGGGACAAGGCAGATGGTGGCGTATGGCAGAAGCTCCTCACCTTTCGATGGATAGGAGAGGAGGAGAAAGGAGAGGGACCCAGATGAGATATGGCCTCCAAGAATACACCCCCAGTGACTTCCTCCAGCTAAGCCCCGTCTCTGAAAGTTTCCAACATGTCACAATAAAACCATCAAGTTATATATCCATCAAGACATAAACCCATGAAGCAAGTGTGAGACCTCATGATACATCCATCTCTCAATGATGGGATCCCCCAGCCGAGGACCAAGCCTCTAACACATGAGCTTTGGGGAGACATTTCGTAAACAAATCATAGCAAGGTAAACATGAAAATAATTTGCAATGCAAACTGAAGTTGTATAAGAAAATTATTTATAATTTATACCATGAATCAAAAAGCATAAAGACATTTTTCCTGAAAGTTTTCAAGTTTGACTCTAAGCTCGAGTTCTTCCACCTTCCTCAGCCTCCAGATGTTCAGGGAAATCTAGAATATTCATCCAGTTCATATAATACACCTGAATTTCCCTGAATACCTACCCTAACCCCACAAAATCTCGTCTGAGGAAAAAAAGGGAAAAGAAGAGAGAGGAGAAGAGAGAGGAGAAGAGAGAGGAGATGGAGCGAGGAACGCTTGAACATTCATGATTCTAAATCAGAAACCCCAACCAATTGTTGAAGCCCAGAAATACCATGTTCCATTAATCAGCAAAGACAAGCCGAAATACTCCCACAGGAAAAATGGCATCAATGGAAATTATAAAGAAAGCCACATGTCTAACTTCATTCTTATATCTGGAGTTTTTATTACACATTGTCACACCACAAATATGTGTAACCCTCAAAACCCATATCCTGGCACCTGATCTAGTGTGATAATATTGATAGGACAGGCCCTGTGGGGGTGACACGTCACAGAAGATCCGAATTTGTCTTCTCTGGACACGGTGGCATTTTATCCTGCTCAGCAGCCGAGTTACGTAACACGCCAGCGTCATCTTGACCCTGTTGAGTTTGGGGGTTTGGGCTGCAAGGTGGAACTGTGTTACCTTAGCTTTAGTCCCGACAGTGTCCACTTCCTCGGGGTATAGCCTTCCTCGCACGATGGGTCTTTCTGGGGCTTCCATTTGGACAGGATCAGAACTCTAACATCTCCACAGTGAGGTCTAAAATCACTGTTCCCTTCCCAGGCCCCTCAGATACTGTCCCCGTCTAGTCTTTTAGATCCTCCTCAGTAGATATGCCACTAAAGACATGTCGGGACCTGACGTGAACTCCCAGATTGCTGTATCTCTTGAACTGCCTCCCCTTGCACACCCAAGCCGCTGACAGCCTAAGCAACCTCTGCCTTCTTTCTCCCTTCCCCCACAACCAGCAATCCCGCCACCCTGGGCACTCTGCTGAAGCTCCTCTTCCCTGCAGTTGGGGAAATACTTAAAACAAAAGAGGAATATGAGCACAGACCTCGCCCCGCGCATTGCTCTCTCTCCAGAACCACACCCAGTGCCGTCTACTGTGAGAAGCCTACGAAGAGTTGGCAAGTCTTTGCTCGGTCTGTTAGCTGCTAGTGACGGAAAATTTGACTACTCTGTCTCGGCCAGAACTGAGAGTCCTGCATGTTGTAAAACCTCAGTATTTTTCATTATTGTAGTGATAACACAAAACTCTAAACAAATGTTATCAACGAGCAATTTGAAATAAGGCCTGATCTCGGAATGCAATGCGCAGTCCACTGGGTGCCGCTGCCCAGCTGTCTCACAAGCTCCCTGAACAAGCCAAGCACGAGAGTGCGGATGCTCCCGTGTATTACGATGCTTCCATTCCCATTAGCTAATTGGATTAATGGGACGGAGGACTTCAAGAATCAAATCAGCAGTTCCTTGAGAAGGGCAAGTCATTTCTGAAGCTCTCAGTTCATAAAAACATCCTTGACCCCTCCTGCAATCTCTCCAGTCCCCTCTGAGAGCTGAACGATGCAGGAGAGGTCCCAGGTAAGACAGGACAAAGCCTGGGGCAAGCAGATGAGCCTTGCGCAGCCTCATAGCCCAACTGACCCAGCTTCTAAGCTCGCGTCCAGTCGGGTCTGGTCATTTGGAGCCCCTTCCTCATCTGTGAAGTGGCCGGAGTGCTGCTTCCCTGAAAGGCTGCCCAGGAGGCCAGATGAGGTTTCCTGCATTCGGGGCGATAGAAGGATCCCGGTAGCCCGTTGACATGTAAGATGCTCATGAGTCCACTAATCGCTTCTGAGAAATGACAACTCACACAGTAAGGTTTTAATGTCTTCCTCACCTGCCTCCACCTTCCCCAACTACTAACCTCCATTCTACATGGACAGGGGCAGTTGGTGGTCAGCCGCACACCCTGAAGGAGACACCTGCCTGTCCCCGCCCTAAGGAAGGTATCAGATTTTCACTTTAGAACAGAAAAGAATGAACCAGGAAGAATGGTCACAATGCTACTTCAAGAAGAGGTAGGGGCCAAGGAGATGGCTCATCGTGTAAAGGAGCTTTCCACACAAGCCCATTGACCTGCGTTCCATCCCCAGAAACTACATAAATCTCCAGAACCAATGCAACAAAATCGTCCTCTGACCTCCATGTGTATGTCATGGCACATGTGTGTCTCAACATAATATCTCTCACACACACACACACACACACACACACACACACACACACACACACACACGAGAGGGAGAGGGAGACGGAGAGGAAGAGAGATAGGAGTCCCCCAAAGTGCTCACAGACTTCAAGAACAAAAGGCTCCAGGGGGATCCCTGAGTCCTTTTCGGAGCTCAGCCTTAGAGGAGAACATCTGAGCACTCCAGAGAACCCGCCCGGGTTCTGTACTAAGCGAGGCCAGAAGGAAAGAAACCTGCGTTGAGATCACCAAGTAAAAGAATGGCAGGCAATCTGCGTTCAGCAGTGCCCTCCAGTGGCCATCAGTGAAACTACAGCTCTGCCAACAACATTAAAGGTTTGTTTTTTTGTTTTGTTTTGTTTTCAACACTGAAAATGAAAGTTTGGAGCAATTCCAAAGAGAATAATAAGTTGGGGAGAGGGGGCATGTGGGATGTAAGTTTGTAGAAACTTCCTTTTAAGTTTAAAATGTTTCCAAAAGTTCTCAGATGATCTTTAAAGAAGGAGCAAGAAGACCCTGAGGGCTGTCTGCCAGTCTCCTAAGAGAACACCGTGTTCGAGATCCGTGCAGACAGCTACACACATGAAGGCCAGCATCTAGGCCTAGCACACAGGTAGCTAGGTAATTGTCGTTAGGGATAAACCTGAAGTGAATTCAGTAAGGGCCAAGGCTCATGACAAGGGCTTGGCTTCTCAGCCAGCATGGCGGCCACCAAAACCTAAGCTGCTGCGGACAGAACACGAAGCCAGCATCAAGAACTACGTCTAGCAAGTTCCATTTAGATGAATTGAGGGAGGTAGAAAAAGCACATAATGTGTCACAGAGCTGCACCCCAGTACACAGACACGTACCCTCTGAACACATTTCCAGCAAGACTCCCAAACATACAATAGTTTCCGAAAATTATAATGGAAAGAGAAGCAGTCACGGGGAGCTACGTTTTCTAACGTAAAGCACCTTTGTACTTCATTCTAGAAGGAATCTACACGTGCACTGCTAATGGCTGGCTTGTTCTGTTTGACCTTAGATGACGTCATCCAGACAACACCATCCAGACAAGACTGCCCACCTGGAGTGCATGTCTTTAATCCCAGCCCTTGGGGGCAGAGGCTGGCGGGTCTCTGAGCTCTGGGCCTTCCTGGTCTGCATATGAGTTCCATGCCAACCAGGGCTACGTAGTGAGATCCTGTCTAAAAAAAAACCACCACCTGAACAGATGAGGAAAGCTAAACTTTGGATTGACTGGCTGCCTTTGTTTCCCCTGCTATATACTCTTCTGGGGAAGACGGATCTTTTAAACAGAAATCCACAGTCCTCAGAGATTACTGACTCTCTAAATAAAACAAAGCCTGACAAGTCAGTTCAGTGTGTGTGTGTGTGTGTGTGTGTGTGTGTGTGTGTGTGTGTGTGTGTGTGTGTGAATGATGTCACTCACACTGCTGGTGGCAATGCAGTTGCCTAGGTGTGTTCTGTGATGTTCAAGCAACAGTGAGATCATCTCAGGACATGCTTCAGAAATGTCCCTGTCACCAAGCAACACACACCTGTATTTATCAGCAGCTTAGAGAAGTCTGCAGAGGCCTGCTTACCACAGTTCTAGACAACAGCAAGACGGGAGATGCAGTCAGCATGCTGCTGGATTATGCATGGCAGATGTAGTCAGCATGCATCTGGGTTATGCGTGGCAGATGTAGTCAGCGTGCTGCATGGGTTAATGCATGGGAGATGCAGTCAGTGTGCTGCATGGGTTAATGCATGGGAGATGTAGTCAATGTGCTGCTGGGTTAATGCATGACAGATGTAGTCAGCATGCGTCTGGGTTATGCATGGCAGATGTAGTCAGTGTGCTGCATGGGTTAATGCATGGGAGATGTAGTCAGCGTGCTGCATGGGTTAATGCATGGCAGATGTAGTCAGCGTGCTGCATGGGTTAATGCATGGCAGATGTAGTCAGCATGCTGCTGGGTTAATGCATGCAGATGTAGTCAACGTGCTGCTGGGTTAATGCGTGGGAGATGTAGTCAGCATGTTGCTGGGTTATGCATGGCAGATGTAGTCAGTGTGCTGCATGGGTTAATGCATGGGAGATGTAGTCAACGTGCTGCAAGGGTTAATGCATGGGAGATGTAGTCAATGTGCTGCTGGGTTAATGCATGGCAGATGTAGTCAGCATGCGTCTGGGTTATGCATGGCAGATGTAGTCAGTGTGCTGCATGGGTTAATGCATGGCAGATGTAGTCAGCGTGCTGCATGGGTTAATGCATGGCAGATGTCATCAGCAGGTTGCATGGGTTAATGCATGGCAGATGTAGTCAGCGTGCTGCATGGGTCAATGCATCAAGATGACAGACAGAAAGAGCTCCGGGTAGACACCTGGCTGGAAGCAAAATGAAAAATCATTTCTATCAATTCTGATCTCTAGGCTAAAACAATCAAATACAGAATTCAAGATGGAGAGAGCTGGGCCTGCAGCAGCCAGCAAGGAAAGGCTGGGAGAGTACAGCTTGGCATCCAGCCTGGGTAGCATGTGATGTGGCCCAGTGGGAACTGTGTGGAATGTTCATGGACTGTCATATGGAATGTCCTCAGAGGAGAGTGGACAAGACAGTGAGTGGGAGGTGGCAGAGGTGGCTTAGTGGTTAGGAGCACTGGGTACTCCCGCAAAGGACCTGATTTCATTCCCAGCACCCATGTAGCAGCTGATAGCCTTCTGTAACTTCAGAATAAGATCTGATGCCCTCTTCAGGCCTTCATGGGTACTGCATGCATGCCGTACAGAGACATACATGCAGGCAAAACACTCATACACATAAAATAAAAAATAAACCTGTTTTTTTTAAAATAATGAATGGGGTGCCAGTCACTTTTACATTTATATGTTGTCAGCATGCATGTGGACACACACACACACACACACACACACACACACACACACACACACACGCATGCCACTGCATATATGTGGTGGTCGGTCAGAGGACAACCTTCATGGATCGATCAGTACTCCTATTCCACCACATGAGTCTCCGGGATAAAATTCAGGTCATCAGGCTTGGCAGCAATCTCGCCAGCCCAATATTCCATTTCTAATGCTCTGTCAAAGTGTGCACCATGTCACCAAGTGGAACTGACATGAGCGCATTTAGGAAGAAAACAGGGCTGTTCGTGAGTCTGTCCCAATCTGCTGGGGCATCCAAAAGGCATTTCCTGGTGCCTCCTGCCCCACCTGTGTGCAGATACCCAGAGCCCACCACACGGTCTGCAGAGACAGTCACTGGAAGTGTCTCCACGAGGGTTCCTTTCTGCCTTTCACTGCCGGAGGACGCTGGCCTCAAAGAAGCAAAGCAAACCCCAAGCACCAGAGAGATAATGAACACTTAGTCTCAATTTGCAGCCTCTGACCACAGTAGAGTTCGAGGAAATGGCATTTCTAACAACCTATTGTCTTCTCTGTTTCTGAGGAGAAAGTAACTGACATCCAGGCCCCTCCGACTCAAGATCTATGAGAATTCCTGTTCCATGTCTCTAGGGTTCGGTGTTTGTCTGGTGTTAGGAAGGAAGGAAGGAAGAGAGGGAGGGAGGCAGAGAGGAAGGAAGGAAGGAAGGAAGGAAGGAAGGAAGGAAGGAAGGAAGGAAGGAAGGAAGAGAGGGAGGGAGGCAGAGAGGAAGGAAGGAAGGAAGAGAGGGAGGGAGGCAGAGAGGAGGGAAGGAAGGAAAGGAGGAAGGGAGGGAGGAAGGAAGGAAGGGAGGGTGGGAGGAAGGGAGGGAGGAAGGAAGGAAGGGAGGGTGGGAGGGAGGGAGGAAGGAAGCCACCTCTTGCTGTGTTTAAACGCCCAGTCCCACCAGGGCCCTTCTGCAGCTGCATAAACTAGAAAACATCAGGAAACGACATCAAAAGTCTAGACGTGGAACAAATCATAAAAAAGACATCTTTGAGATGAGCCTGGAGAGACTGGAGCGCAAGCCATAACTGGATGGTGCCAAGCCTCTATTTCCAGTTTCCAGTCTCTGTTGGGTACCACAGTAGACTCCGAGGAAGCCATCTTTATCCTGCCCAGGACTGGGGAGACGGCAGCTGAAAGAGCTCCAGGTCCCTCCAAGGCGGAGTGATCTTTATCTGAAGTGCATGGGGCCAGAAGTGCGTTAGATCCAGATTTTTTTAATGAATTTAGAATATCTGCATATGCATCTTGAGTATCTTGGGAACGTGACTCAACTGTGAATACAAAATTTGTTAGATTTTTATATATGCATATACACATCATCTGAGGATAGCTGTATAAACTGCCTTTTTTCTTTTTGAAATATGTTCTCACTATATAGCCCTAGCTGGTCTAGAACTCATAGAGATCCTCCTGCCTCTTCTTCCGGAGTGCTGGGATTGAGGGTGCACACAACCCTTAGGGGATCGGTCTTGTCTCTGAAACTAGATAGCCGCACGACGTGGTCATCAACAAAGTTTGCACATGGGAAATATGCAGTCAAGTTAAAACAAATAAATAAAATCTCACGGCATCTTAAGTAAGCTTATTGTTTTGTGGAGGTGTTCATCAACCGACCTGAAACCGACCAGGGCCTCAGCTGGCTGTGAACGACCTCCCAACTTTCCACAGTGCAAGTCACTTGCTTGGGCTCTGGGTCTCACATCCCTCCTGGCCACATTTGCCTGGTTGGTACAACGTTGGTCTCTGCTCCAGGCCCTTCACACAGAGTTCAGCCCCCGAACAGCCCTGCTTATCCTTCTGACTCTTGACTGGCAATTAGGAGAGAAGCCGAGGAGCCAGAGGTATCTGTTACAGTCATTATTTCCCACTCAGAGTCCTGTTTTGCATCTTTTCCTAACATCCATAAATTGAACCTAGAGAGATGGGCCCAGAAATCCCCAGAAGGGGTTTCATTATAGTGGGGCCAGGTCACTTTTGGCCGAGCAAAGTGAAACACTGCCATCAAGTGGCCTTTTCAAGTCATCACACGCTCGGTCGGCTCCTTCCCTTCCCGGGCATCTGCCTCCTTCCTCCGCGTGAGACAGAACTTGAAAGAGCAGCTGGTCCAACCCAGCCCTTCCCTTCTTTTTCCTAAAAACATCTGATTAATGTTCATAGAAATATATCCTAAACCGTTTTGTTTTGCTAAAAGCCAGGTGAGATCTTGTAAATCCCACCCCAGGACAGAGAGCAGGAGGTTCCAGCCAGCCTGGCTTGCTCAGCTCTGGGACAGTGAGAGACTAAGGTGGCCTGGGGAATTCTCCTGGGGAATGACACCCAGGTCTTCCTCTGACCTCCGCACTCAAGTACAAACATCATATCTGCCTTCACATGCATGGAGAAAGGGAAGGAAGAGTGGGTGAAGGGAGGTAGATGCATGGGAGGAGAGGGAAGAAGAGAGGAGAGGAGGAGGAGGAGGGAGGGGAGAGAAGGAGGGGGAGGGGAAGGGAGGGGATTCTCATGCTTAGATCTCAGGTGGCCCCTGTGCTCACCCCGGAGCTCTGCATGCTGCTGCTGGATGACAAAACGCCTGCATCAAATCTTTAGCCTCCTGCCTGTGCTCTTCCCAGCATGCTCTTCTCTCCTGTTCCTAACCCTAAAGGGTTCTGCTCCTAAGTGGCCAATGTCCGCCACACCTTAGTATTTACTACAAACCTGATTCAGCAGCAGCCAAGGGCTGAGGCTAAGTTCTAGAATGCTGCGAGGTCCTCTGGTTTGGAACAGCCAGCTGTGGCGGGATCACACTGCATCTTGCCGCGAACCTCTCCAGAAGCACGCTTGACTCTATCTTAAGTGCAAACTCAGAGCACCTTGCTGTTTGCAGAAACAACACCATTTGTTGGCACAGTCCACGGCCAGACAGTAAATAAACTCTTCTTATCAGAAAAAAAAAAAAGTGACCTCATACATTTACTACAGTAAAGTAGAACCCTTTGAGCACAATGGGTATGTATAAATCTTATCAAAAAGCCCAGGCCCACGAATCACAAAACACATCAGACTGAAGAATGGGTACCTCACTTGGACCCCTTAGAAAGGAGGAGCTTCCAAACACCATGACACTGATGTCCTCCCTGACCTGTAGTCTGACTATGTGGTGTGTATATCAAGGAAGCAAACACCATGACACTGATGTCCTCACTGACCTGTAGTCTGACTATGTGGTGTGTACATCAAGGAAGCAAACACCATGACACTGATGTCCTCCCTGACCTGTAGTCTGACTATGTGGTGTGTACATCAAGGAAGCAAACACCATGACACTGATGTCCTCCCTGACCTGTAGTCTGACTATGTGGTGTGTATATCAAGGAAGCAAACACCATGACACTGATGTCCTCACTGACCTGTAGTCTGACTATGTGGTGTGTACATCAAGGAAGCAAACACCATGACACTGATGTCCTCCCTGACCTGTAGTCTGACTATGTGGTGTGTACATCAAGGAAGCAAACACCATGACACTGATGTCCTCCCTGACCTGTAGTCTGACTATGTGGTGTGTATATCAAGGAAGCAAACACCATGACACTGATGTCCTCACTGACCTGTAGTCTGACTATGTGGTGTGTACATCAAGGAAGCAAACACCATGACACTGATGTCCTCCCTGACCTGTAGTCTGACTATGTGGTGTGTACATCAAGGAAGCAAACACCATGACACTGATGTCCTCCCTGACCTGTAGTCTGACTATGTGGTGTGTACATCAAGGAAGCAAACACCATGACACTGATGTCCTCACTGACCTGTAGTCTGACTATGTGGTGTGTACATCAAGGAAGCAAACACCATGACACTGATGTCCTCCCTGACCTGTAGTCTGACTATGTGGTGTGTACATCAAGGAAGCAAACACCATGACACTGATGTCCTCCCTGACCTGTAGTCTGACTATGTGGTGTGTACATCAAGGAAACACAGGCAGAGAAATCCCACCTGCCATGGGGGCTTCAGCTCAGCCCAGCCACTGGGATGTGACCTGTTCACATTGCCATCCATTCATCTGGTCTCTCACCGTCTGGATCCACTGTCCGCATGTCCATCTGCCTGTACCCGGTCCCGGCCTCTGTCTCTACAGCGTCCATGGTGGTCCTGTACCACATTTCTGAAATTCAGCTCTGACCCCCTAGCCTGACCTTGCAGGCAGAACCTCTAGCAGCTAATTCCTGGAGATCCCTCTGCATCCTTAGCAGCCTCTGCTCGTGCCTCTTCGGTGCTTGCTGAACTCTGCTGAGTCCTCTTTAACCTTCATGGCCATTCTGTAACTGGATAGATGGATGGATGGATAGAAAGATAGATAGATAGAAAGATAGATAGATAAATAGATAGATAGATAGATAGATAGATAGATAGATAGATAGATAGACTGACTTATTGTGTGATGTGTAGCGTGTGACCTAAGAGTTACTATTAGTGGTTAAGATTGTATTTGTATTTGCCTCATGTTTGGCTGGGCTAGCTATCAAGGGGAACCAGGACAACATGGCAGGACAGCACTCCAGCCAACAACACAAACAGAGCTGTGGATTTATTGTTAGTCAATCAATCCTGACACCATGGGAAGATGCTAATATTTCTGTTTCTGACGTGGCATGCTCATGACAGCTACCAAGTGAGAAATTCAGGCTGACACACGTAAAAGAAATCTCCAAACGAGCAAAATGAGCACAGTTTTGCAATGGTAGTCAATAGCAGAAAGTCCTGTGGAGATCTGACCCACATAGTGCAGCCCAGCTACAAAGAAGTGTGTGGCGGGTAGTGAGTCGCTACCATAACTAAGTAAACGCTCCCAGACAGATCGGCATTGCGTTTGAAACCTCTCTGCCATGTGTCGACTACATTGTTCTGCTGTGGTTATTTTACTGATTCATATAGGGTGTATATGTTACATGGCTATGTGGGAAAGTCACTTCACCGTTCCTTTTAACCCAATGGTAACTTGAATATGATCAGACAAGACAAGTGTCTGTTTCAGGAAGAAAGGGACTGGGTTTTCCTTCATTGGTAGTGGGCAGATCTAATTGGACACACTACAGTTTTAAGTCTTTTTGTCAAATATGGAACAGGTTGAGCTCCTTCAAGGAATTATTCTTTTATTTTTCAATGATATGAAAATAGACATTTTCAGTGTTTGTTTGACTTTAACGAGTCAGTCAAACAACTATGTTTAAGAAAAATGAAAAATGGAAAGGCTAGGGTGTACATCAGGAGGGATCTGGGGTCAGGGCACATATCAGGCGGGTCTAGGGTCAGAAAATGCTGGGAGAGATGAATCCCCCACATGAGTCCGTTGTCATATGTAGATATACAGATACGTTATTTGTGCATATAAGATGGGGAAACTGAGGCCCAGAAAGATATAGTAGTTGGCCATTTGTTTCTCTGTTTGGTCCCTGAAATACTGGCTGAGCCCAGTTTGAGTTGCTGCTCTCATTCAGTGCCTTCCAAGCTTTGCAACCTCAAACATCACCCAAATCTCACTGAGTTTCAGTTTCCTCACCAGGAAAATGATGAGGCTGCACAGAGGCTATCTCTGGTGCTCCAGTTTCCCAACAGCCCCTCCCAGTGCTCACCCACATCAGCTGTATGAATCGGACCCACCGATTTGCAAAATGGAAACTAGCCACATCCAACCACAGGACTCCTCACAGACCTCATCCATGGCACCCATAGCTCTTGTCCAGAGGGCTCCAGATGTTAAGCACTTTCCTTAACAGCTGGCCTGACTCCAGGCTGCCTTTCTACTGGCAAGCCAGTGTGGCATCCGGGGCAGAACTCCTCGAAGCTGGTCAAAGCGTCTTTTCCAGTAATGTGCATCTAGGAAAGTATATAGACACTCCTGCACCCCTGCATCTGGGAATGTGTACAGACACTCCTGCACCCCTGCATCTGGGAACATGTGCAGACACACTCCTGCACCCCTGCATCTGGAACATGTGCAGACACTCCTGCACCCCTGCATCTGGGAACATGTTCAGACACTTCTGCACCCCTGCATCTGGGAACATATGCAGACACACTCCTGCACCCCTGCATCTGGGAATGTGTACAGACACTCCTGCACCCCTGCATCTGGGAACATGTTCAGACACTTCTGCACCCCTGCATCTGGGAACGTGTGCAGACACTCCTGCATCCCTGCATCTGGGAACGTGTACAGACACTCCTGCACCCCTGCATCTGGGAACGTGTGCAGACACTCCTGCACCCCTGCATCTGGGAATGTGTGCAGACATTCCTGCACCCCTGCATCTGGGAACATGTGCAGACACACTCCTGCACCCCTGTCAGGCAGGAAGAACAGTTTGACCAGGGGATTATAGTTGCTTCTCAGAAGAGCAGGGAAAGCTACACTGAGCCCCTTTGTGCAAGGCCCACTAATGAACCCAAAGACGCCACTCACCTATCAGCCGTGGGTCAAGGCTGTCTTTCCTATCCCCAGAGGATTAGGGGAAGCCACAATCACACACACACACACACACACACACACACACACACACCCCACACATACATGGACACACAGACACATACTCACAGACACAATATTACACAAACACCCCCATATATACACATACACCATGCACACATGAACACAGATCACATACAAACACATACACACACACACACACACACACACACACACGTACCATACACAGGTGGGACAAACAGACACACACGCTCAGACACAATATCACATACACACCCCATACACACATAAGCACACATACACCAGACACACATCACACATGTATACACACACACACACGAGACCCCCACACTGCAATTGCCCTAACTGTTCTTTCCCTGAAGATTAGCTTTCATGGTATCAGAAAGCTTCCAAAGGAGGGAGGCAGCCAACAGTGTTACCTGTGGGCCTGTGTACCACGTCAGTGTCAACACAGCACAGTAACCCTGAGGCTGCAGCAGCGGCACACACACCTTGGTGGTAACCAACAGCTCTTTAACCGGACTTCAGACTGCTCACAAGGGATAGCACGCCTGGCACCGGAAACCTAGCTAACCATTCAGCGCTGGTGAATCCGTGGTTACTGGAGGAGAATCTACAACCACTAACATATGAAAACAGCATAATCCCTAGTGACAAGCTATAAACATTTGTCCTCACACCCACATAAAGTGTAGTCTTCGTCCCTCACCAAGGAACTTCTCTTTGCAATAGACAGAGACCACTACAGAGAACCACAACCCATCAAAATGCAGAGCTGTAGAGCCCAATCCCAGTGGATATACCTACAAAACACTCTCCCACTCAAGACTCAGGGAACTTTGTGGAAGAGGGGGTGGAGATTGTAGGAGCCAGAGGATCAAGGAGTTTGTTGAGATGTTGTGCCTCCTAAGAACATCAGAAGCTGCTCCCAAAAAGTCTCACCAGCGTGACCACGCGAAGGATCACACCACCAAACATGCCAAACTGGTCGGGAAAAATCCCAGTCCTTGCGTCCTTCAGCTGTCCTGATGACTAACCGCTACACTCTCGGATCTCCAGACTGAATCACTGAGTGAGTTACGGTTTGTCTGAATGTTTTTTGTTTTCATCTTGTTTTTGAAATATTTATTTAGTGCCTGGTAGAAACGGCTGCCCTGCTTCTCTTTACAGAGCCTTGGGCATTAAGGGAGAGCATAGCTCTGGAGAACAGGAGAGGATGGGAGAGGAGAGCCCAGCCCATACACTTCCTGTCGCTCAGATGCTACCTGGGACTGTTTCTGGCCTTCCTGTGCTCTCAAGCGCATGACTCCCTGGACTGACAGCCATCGTCACTGGGCGGTTACAGAGAGGAGTGAATCAACCAGGTTCACCCGTTCTGCATCTCGGGAATCCGGGGCACCAGGAATCTGAACTGAGCACATTTTCTTTTTAGACAGAGACTCACTGGGTAGCCCTGGCTGACCTGAAATTCACTTTTTTAAGCTCATAGATCTTCGCGCCTCTGACTCCCAAGTTTTGGGATCAAAGATGTGCTTTGCCCACACCCAACTGAGAAGTGGAATCCACTCTTAAACACCATCCCCTTCTGCACCCCATGACAGCCTTGCTGGGGAGAAGCTTCCTCGAGGTTAAATGAGAGGCAGGGTAGAGCTTAGAATCCCTCCTTGGGTATATCAGCCTTTTGGGAATACATGGAGCCCTGAATGGAGGTATGGAGAGTGATTAATTGCAGTAATGGTTTGTGGCCCATGCCGATGAATAGACAGTCACTGCAGTATATCTCAGTGCTGACATTTTGTGGGGAGGAGGGTGACAGGGGAAAGCGTCCCACAGTGTTGCTTAGTGAGGAACAGTAATACCAAATCTGTCAATACTCATTTCTTGGGCATCCACTTCCTCTGGGAAGCATCGTTGCTGCCTCCTGTCGCAGACTTTGGTCCACGAGGCTCCCCCTGCAGGGCTAGCAATAGTACACAGGTAGGTAGCCATGAGCTAGGTGTCAGGGTTTTATTTCCTTCTGTAAGGAGGCTGGGCAGGGACACAAGAGCACTGGTTCGGAGCATCTGCAGGAGACGCTTTGCTTTGTCTTTTGGGACACGTGGATCACCAAGTTAGACACAAGACTTCAGCTTTTCACAGTGCAGGGGAACTGTCAGCCATCCGGGGACAAAGATACAGCTCTATGTTGCTACCTTCAGCAGCTGAGGACATCCCCTAATCTTTTAGGTAACCCTACCCAGGCCAAGCCAGAGTCCATGACTCCAACCCTGGAAAGAATTCCAGCTTATGAAGCACAGCTGGAGATTTTCTTGAAGGTATTTTAAAATAGACTTCAGTAATAGCAGGGAGAGGGAGAGGGAGGGGGAGGAAAAGGTGGGGGGAAGGGGGAGAGGGAGGAGGAAGGAGAGCAGATGAAAGGGAGGCACACCTGTGAGTACAGGCATCTCCCTTTCGAATGTCCCAATGGTGACTGCAGATTTTGGAAGCCTTCTGGAATTTCATTGCTCCGAGGGTTTCTGGGGACTCCGCCCCTCCTCTCCCTCTGTTTGCCTCTTGATAATTAGGATCGCAGGTTGACTCTGGAGACACCTTAGATGGGATTACAATCTCACAGGCTAAAACCAGAAGCCACTCAGGCTGCTCAGAGAGTTTAGAGCTTGTCCTTCCCCTAAAATGGGAGCCTCTGCTGAGATTCCTGGAAAGTCGCAGTTTTACAAGCAAGAATAGGAAGGGCTACATGCGCAGTCCAGCACGTGCAGAATCCTGGCTTGGCTGCTCCCTCTGTCCTCCTTTCCCCTGAAAAGTGTCAAGCTGTATCACGGAAGAGAAGAGGCAGCAGCCAGGGCATGGTGAGGCCAGGCCTGAGAGCTGTCTTTCCACCTTCTCCACCCCCCACACGAGGGTGTCTTCCGAAGGCTTCATAGCCAGGCGTGTCCTCTACACAATTCTATTTGATTCGATTCCGTTTGATTTGATTTTTTTGAAGCAGGGTCTCACCAGCATAACTCTGGCTTGCCCAGAACTCACTCTGTAGACTAGGCTGGCTTGATCTCATGAAGATCCATCCCCTCTCCCCCCACCCCCTCTCCTCCATCAAAATTCAATTAAAGCAGATCATTTTAAGACAGGCATCTTCCTACAGACCTGCTAAGCCTGCCAGTCACCTGCTTACATTCCCCAGTCAATGAATAAATTGAAGGTGGATATCCCATAATAGAAGAATGTCCTTCCTAGGTACG
This sequence comes from Cricetomys ansorgei, assembly GCA_026225945.1. NCBI lineage: Eukaryota > Metazoa > Chordata > Mammalia > Rodentia > Nesomyidae > Cricetomys > Cricetomys ansorgei. Next base: position 1,343,516 of record JAMJFZ010001005.1, read on the forward strand.
ACCAAAGAAAAATGCATGAGTTTAAAAGAAAAAACAACAACGGAACGTCCAGTGACGAGAAGCCTTGGTGACTGATGACCTAGGAACAGGCACCATCTCAGTCATCGAGTCCCCTAAGCTCAGAACGGCTCTTTCTCCCTTACGAGGTGTGTTATGAGTTAGATTTCTTTTGCCGTTATAAAACAACATTTTAAAGTAACTTGGGGAGAAAAGGTGTATTTGGCTTACAGATTAGAGCTGATTGTCAGGGAAGCGAGGCAGGAACTCAAAGCAAGAATCTGGAGACAGGAACCAAAGCAGAGACCGTGGAAGACTGCTGCTCACTGGCTTGCTCTTCACTGTCCTGCGGCTTGCTCAGCCTGTTTCCTAGACACCCCAGGGCACCTTCCCAGGTGTGGCGCTTCCCACCGTGGGCTGGACCCTCCCACAGCAATCATTAATCGAGAAAATGACCCACAGGTTTTCCTACGGGCCAATCTGATGAAAGCAACCTCTCAACTGAGGTTCCCTCTTTCCAGTGTCTTAGTTACGGTTTCTATTGCTGCGATGAAACACCACACCAAAACCAACCTGGGGAAGAGAGAGTTTATTTAGCTTACATCTCCACATCACTGTTCGTCACTGAAGGAAGTCTGAACAGGAACTTGAACAGGGCAGGAGCCTGGAGGCAGCAGCTGATGCAGAGGCCATGGAGGGGTGCTGCTTACTGGTTTGCTCTCCATGGCTTGCTCAGCCTGCTTCCTAATAGAACCCAGGAACAGCAGCCCAGGATGATATGCCCTACCATGGGCTGGGCCCTCCCCCATCAATTACTAAATAAGAAAATGCCCCACAGGCTTGACTTCAGCCTGACTTTGTGGAGGCATTTTCATAATTGAGGTTCCCTCTTCTCAGATGACTCTAGCTTGTGTCAAGTTGCCAGAAACCTAGCCAGCTTACAGATGACTTTGGTTTGCACCAAGTTGACAAAAACCAACCAGCACAGGGCTCATAGTCACGAGGATGGCTTTGAGCCCTGGATACAGGATTGGGGCCTGGCCTGCTTCTCACACACAGCACTCAGACAGACAGACAAACTCCTGCCAACTGTGTGTATATGTGATTCATGGCACCCTAGGCTCCCAGAGCTAGCCCTGGCATAACCCCACACACCAATGCCTTGATTTTTTTTTCTAAACTAGATCTAATTAAGCATTTTATTTCTTGTTGTTGGGTTTTTATTTTATTTTGTATTTATTTGTTTTTGAGACAGGATGTTATAATGTTGCCCAAACTGGTCTTGAACTTCTAATCCTCCTGCCTCTGTCTCCCCAGGGGTTTACAGGCAGCTAGGATTTAGGTATGCACCAGCCAACCCAGATATTTTAAACTCAACAATAACTAACTAAAACCACATAGAGCTAAAACCTAGAAGCATTCTGTGGATTTGGGCTAAGTCACAGACTTTAGCCTCAGTGGAAAGCATCTCACAAGATCATAAAAATGAATTAGCACTCGGAGGGGATGAGAACGTTTGTGATAAGATGAGCTTTGAACTTCGAATAACAGATTCCAGCACCCAAGGATCAGCATTGCACTGACCATTCCAGCCTCACAGACAGGACCGGTCAGTCCCAGGAGCCCTCAGGAGAACAAAACCCACACACGCTCACACACCGTATTTGAGACAGTGTTGGTACTTGCATATGTATCTGCACATAACCCGCACACACCCTTACACCCCAGGTCATCTGGAGATTACTCTGATACTAATGCAATCATGTGCTATTTAAATAGTCGCTGGGCTGGCTAGATGACTCACGAAAAATGTGACATCCTGAGTCTCTGATTCCTGGAGCTTTTGGCTGAAGGAGAGAACTGACTCCCAAAAGTTGTGTGCGTGCAAATACACACACACACACACACACACACACACATGCTGACAATCGTTTGAGGCAGGGTCTCTCTTGCTGTTTGCCGCTGTGCTGTGTACAAGTATGCGTGGCCAAGGAGATTATAGGAGATTGTCCGGTCTCCACCGGCTGTCTCCCCACAAGAATGCTGGGATTACAGGCAGGACCCAGAGCCTGTCTTTTACTCGAGTTCTGGAGACTGAACTCAGGTTGGCGCACTTGCGCTACAAAGCTTTCTGCACTGAGACGTCTCCCTGGCCCATTGTTGTGCTGTTGCTGTGTTGTGTTGTGTTGCTGTTGTTGCTGTTGTTGACTTACTGTGCTGACTAGTTTTATGTCAGCTTGATACAAGATACAGCCATCTGAAAGGAGGCAACCTCAATTAAGAAAATGCCTCAGTAAGATCAAGCTCTAAGCAAGCCTGAAAGGCATTTTCTTTATTATTGATGGGGGAGGACCCATCCCTGGGTTGGAATCCTGGGTTCTACAAGAAAGCAGACTGGGAGCAAGCCATGGGGAGCAAGCCAGTAAGCAGCACCCCTCCATGGCCTCTGCATCAGCTCCTGCCTCCGGGTTCCTGCCCTGTTTGAGTGTCTGTCCGGACTTCCTTCCATGATGAACAGTGGAAGTGTAAGCCGGATAAACCCTTTCCTCCCTGGGTTGGTTTTGGTGGTGCACTTCATCACAGCACAGTGACCCTGACTGGGACACTTACCAAGTGAGTTTTCCTGCAGCGTGTTCATGCGTACTGACTGTGCTGACTCTGTCCATGCACTCCCCTGGTAGCTGCCTGGACCTCGCTGCTGGGCCCCTTCGTCCAAGCCCCCAACTTTATCTTCCCCGTGCTCTGCTCTCTTCCCCATGTTGCCTGTTTAACAGCTGCTCTCCTCTGCTGCTGATCCTCAGATCCGGATGGAAATCAGACTGAGCCCTAACCCTTCTTCCCAGCCTCTTCTCCAACTCAGAGTAAACGTGGCACCTTGGCACCATGTGTCAAAAAGGACGATAACACTAAGACAGAGTTCATGCCTAGGCACTGCTGACTGTGAAGAGCTAGGGCCCCTCGGTGAATCCCTTCAGAGAAGGGTGGACACAGACATCTTGCCCTCAGATGGGCTCTCCAAGCTCAGACCAAGAGAATCCATGTAACCAGAAGAAAGAAGTTGAGGGAACCATCGCTGGTCTCCTCCTGTTGTGCAACACTGCCACCTCCCTGGAGAGCAGAGCCCCAGGACATCTCCAGGACCCTCCAGTTCCCTCCAGGGTCCTGAGAATTCTGTGAACTCAGACCCAATCTTGGTAACAGGCCTGGCCTCGGGACTTGCTTACACATTGTTCGGTACTGATGACACCATCAGGAGCAGCTAGGGGGCTGGTTATCCCTCCCGACTTACAAATAAGGAACTCTGAGCTTAAAATGTGAGTGCCTTGCTCAAGTGGTCACATGACAGGTGCTGTGCACAGGAGAGTCCTCCCTCCTTCTGGGCTGGGAGATCGCTTCTACCGTACATTGTGGTGTTCTCCAGGTCTCCCAAGAAAGGACTTCACCTTCTGAGAGTCGGTCAATAATCTCTCTCTTAAGTGTCCTTTGTCCTGTGATTAAGGATCACAAGTGTGGGTCAGTGCACCTTGACAGTTACTGACTTTTTCTTTTATTTTCTCTTCTTTTCTTTAATTTTTTCTTTTCCTTCTCTTTTCTTTTTCATTCCCTGTGTCTGTCTAGTTACCGAATTTTTTTTTTAATTTCTCTTTAGATTTTATTTATTTTTATTTTGCATGTCTGGGTATTTGCCTGAATGTATGTCTGTTTACCAGGTGTGTGCGGTGCCTAAGGAAGCCAAAAGAAGGTGTTGGATCCCCTGAAACTGAGGTTATAGGCAGGCGGTTGTGAGCTACCATGTGGGTGCTGGAAGAGCAGCCAGAGCTGTTAACCACTGAGCCTCCTCGCCAGCCCTGTTTCTGTGCTCTTAATCTTAAACCTGTGCTAGTCCCACAGATGCAAGGAGGGTATGAGCAACCACACCCATTTTACAAATGGAGAAACTGAGGTCTGAAGAGTGACTGGAGTAGCAAGGCTGTGACTTCAGGCCCAGCTGTGCCAGCGTCCTGAGCTCAGACAGCCTGCACACTGCACCAGTGCCCCCCATTATTTCTGCACCCGCAGATCTCCACACGTCATCAAGCCCTAGAGTGAGGGCAGGCCTTCCTCCTCCTCCCATAGCCTCCTGGGGTTCCTCCAGAATGGCAGCTCTCCTGCCTCCACATCCCCACGGTGCCTTTTCTCACGCGTCTCAGGCTGTGAGGTAGCTGAGCAGGTACCCGAAATGTCGCCTTCACCGGCGCATGTGCAAGGAACCTTCCGGGCACTCCGTCGCCAGATCTCTCGGCCCTGCTAAGAATGTGCCTGCTTCTGGCCGAAACAACAAGCGTTTGTCTCTGGGTTCCAGGCACCGCGCCGGGTACCAGGAAAGAAGCAACGAGGCCAGGAGGAAGCCGCAAAGCGATGTAGTCCCTGTCCTCAAGTTACCAGGAATTCAAAACTGAGTTCACATCCAGCAATCGTACAACGTGTTTGGGAGCAACAGTGCTGAGTAACTCCTCGGGTTTCCAGGGCTGTGCTGGGTTGTGTCCCTGCTGTCATGGGCAAACATGCGAGGGAGGCAGTCGGTACCCAACTGCGGGCCACTCTGACCAACCTGACCCACCAACCAATGGAAGAACTGGGAAGACCGTAGCTCCAAGGTACAGCTATGGAACAACCTCTCTCCCTCTATCTCTCTCTCTCTCTCTCTCTCTCTCTCTAATACACACACCTTTATCACACATTATCAAAGCCGCCCCCCCCATTCAATGTACTTCATATCTCATAGTATGCCACAGCTGGCTATCAATAAAATATAAAAATATGAAGAAAAGAAAAAATCGTTTTTAATGGCAAATATCAAAACCAAGCAGATGCGCAGGGAGGGACATGGAGACTATCAAACACTGCAATGGAAGACCAGGCATGACAGAAGCTCTGTAATCTAAATGCAGGGGGGCTGAGGGAGGGATCCTGAGTTCATGGCCAGCCTGGGGCATAAGATAAGAAATTTGCCTTCAAAATAACAAGTAGGGTCTGGGGAGACGGCTCAGAACACTAGCCTGTAACCTAGCCCCTACACGGCGGCTCACAACCCTCCGTAACTCCAGCTGCAGGGTTAGACATACATGCAGGTCAAATAGTCATTCACATAAAAAAAAAAAATCAAAATTAATTAATTAAGACTAAAATACTTCAAAAGGAAAAGGTGATAATGGGAATCAAGGGTGCCTTTGATAGGCTCATCAGCTGACTGGACGTGGCTTGTAACAGGACCCCAGACCTTAGTAGGCCCTGAGACCTTAGCACAACTGACTCCATGATGGAAGTGCCATTCAGGCTGTAAGACTCAGAATGTAGACAGCACCACCTGCCAAAACTAAAGCAAAGGCCTAATCCATCAAAGTCCATCAGTTCTGGGAAAGCCTCAAAAGGTACTAACCTTGCTCTTTAGCATCTGTAGTTTTGCTTCTGGCTAACTGTTCTTGTTAACTGAAGTATGTCAACTCGAAACATGGTTTTTGTGCTTTAAAGCTCACCCCAAGAAAGGCTTGGGGTTACACTAGGATCCCAAACCCCCAGTGTAATGCTAGCCGGCTAATAAAGATTTCCTATTGCCTCGAACACACGTCTGAGCAGTCTTCTCTGGTGAGTACCCCAGCCCGGGCTGAGGGGACAAAAACAACCTATGAGCTTGAAAGGACCTCAGAGTAAATCTTCTCAACGGACAATCAAAGAGAAACAAAATAAATGTAACTTAATCTTTAAACCATGGTATAAATTACGTATATTCTGTGAGTGGGGTTAGAATACCCAAGGGTTATGGAGGTAACCCGCAAAATCCGCACTATGAAAAATGCATGTGTTTTAATATACAAATGTTAACAGAGAGAGAAGCACTCAGAGAGCAAGAGAAGAAGCCCCCCGGGAGTATTCTCAGAGTGTGGCTAGGGGTGAGATTTACCCAAATACGGGTATGGGTTCCTCAAAGGGGATCACAACTCAATAAATAGGATCGTGGTGGTGTCTGAAGTCACCATCTTTAAGAACTGCTAAGAACCCTAAAGGGGCCAAAGTGTGATTCCTGAGGGGCACAAACAGATCCTCGAGATGCTGGAGAGTAGGATATCTCTGCCACAAAGTCAGCGGTCTTGTTCGAGATTCTCAGGTGATGTCTGGGGAAGAGAGGAGGTCCAGTAATGGACCACCCTGACTCCATCTTAGGGCTAGCAGCCACTTTGTCTTAAAGTCAGAATAAGCTTTGTCAGGAGCCATGTGAGAGGATGCAGGCAGCGCTGAGGCTTGAGGAGTACAGCCCACCATTTGCCGGGGGATTGTCTCCTGAATAGCCCCTGCTGCTGCTGCTGCTGCTGCCCCTGCTGCTGCTGCTGCTGCCCCTGCTGCTGCTGCTGCTGCCCCTGCTGCCGCTGCTGCTGCTGCTGCTGCCCCTGCTGCCGCCGCTGCCGCTGCTGCTGCTGCTGCTGGACTCTGACGTGCTGACTGCTAGTAGAGTCACTTTATCTCTCTGGTGGTACAAAATTCTGTGGGGTCTCCAGTGCCTCACTACGTTCATAACAACAGTGGTGATTCTCTGAGGGGGCAGTGCCTCTAGGATGGATCGATGGTTCAAGCGAAACGCCAGAAAGAATGTCTAAGAAACCTGCACAGTTAGACAGGCCAGGTCAGTGTGTTTTGCCAACTGCTATAGAGAACGTTACCTGGGAAAGCAAAATATATTCTTGGTTGCTAAGGACTTGCTAGATCAGGGAGCAAATACAAAGCATGATTAACTGATGGCAGGTGAGTTTCAGGAGCCACTGTTAAGTTTGAGCAAATTTGATCTTCCTTATTTTACAATTATTATTATGAATTTGCTGGTGCACCTTGAGAACATAAAGCCAATGGGAGAGATAGGTTTTCTTCTTTATATGATAAAGAAAAAGTAAAACTTATCTTTCTTGTGATCCTTTGATTAATTTTGATAACAAAACAATAGAATGATTGATTATTGTTTGATTACCACAAACTACAGCCTAACAAGGAAATTGGCTGAGAGAAAATACTTGATCTCTATAAACTCTGTTGATCTGTTATAAAAAAATTCATTGCTTTGCTGTACAGTGTAGCTATGGGAACAGAACACACGAGAGAAGTTTTGTTACGTGTGGGTATTTTCACGGTAACCTGCTTAAAGGCTTTAGGTCAAAGGGTGTGTAAGAGGTATGAGAGGCGCATCGGTTGAATGCACAAGGTGTATCTACAAGGTTGAGTCCAAGGGGTTGAATACACAAGGCTTCATCCACAAGGCTTCGTCCACAAGGCTTCATCCACAAGGCTTCGTCCACAAGGCTTCGTCCACAAGGCTTCATCCACAGAGAGTTTGCAAGATGTATGGATGTCTGTGTGTCAAAGCTAACAAGATGTAGGTGTGAGTGAGGTGTGTGTGTGTGTGTGTGTGTGTCTGTGTGTGCGTGTCTGCATGTGTTGAAGCTTTGCTCCATCCACAAGATGTATGAACATGTGAATGAGTGTGTGATTATGGGAAATGAAAAGAAAAAGGTTGTTGAAGTTTGCTTTCTCCCACAAGAGATATAAAATTAAATTGTATATAGAGAGAAAAGCTTAAGTTGTATAGAGAGAGAACGGAGAAGGAAAAAGTCTGAATAAAGAGAAAAGTCCGGCGCCATCTATCAGAAGTATGAACAAAGAGAGCTGAGGTCTCCATTCAAGACAAGCCTGTGTCAGTGATGTTTGCCAACTTCATACCCACCTCCTGGAAGCCCTGACTGCTGGGGCTGGACCTCAGTGAAGTTTGTCTCTATTTGCTGCGAAATTCCAGTCTGATCACACTTTACCCTGTCTCTGGAATGGAACCTGATTCACACACACTCTACCTCGGTGCCCTGATAAGGCATTCTGCCGAGGAATCCTGAGATCTTCTTCCAAGATGATCTGTCAAATATCCTACTCTGCTGTCTGCTTCTGTAAAATGTGCTTGCTTCATCCTTACATTATCAAATTCCTTTGAAAATCCCCAGTTTACATTTTCCCCTCTAAAAGGAGGCATGAAAGTTAGCTCACACTGCTCTCTCTCATCCCACTCTGCAGAGTCAGGCCTATGCATTGTAAGTACAGCTTGCTTAACTGACTTTAATTCTTGCTTGGTAGGATCACAATCTCACACATCCCCAAGAAGCCACCTGTCACGTAGGCTCTTGCTGTAAAGAACTGTTAACCCCTAAGTGGATAGCTGGAGTTTCAGCCTCTGGGCTGGGGGAGGGGGGCTTTCTCCCTGATCATAGCCATTTTTTAAAATGTATTTAACTTTATTTTATGTGCATTGCAATGAGGGCATCAGATTCCCAGGAACTGGAGTTACAGACAGTTGTGAGCTGCCATATGGGTATTGAACCCAGGTCCTCTGGAAGAGCAGCCAGTGCTCTTAACCACTGAGCCATCTCTCCAGCCACCGTGTCTTTTATATATATGAATAGAGTCTTCATGTGCGAGAAAATGTGTGATTTGCCTCTTAAGCCTGACTTAATTTGCTTATGTTGACACAAAAGCACAACTTTTACCTCAAAGTGAGTATGTAATTTATTCTGGAGCCAAATATGAGTCACTACCACCCAGGAACACAGATTCAGACCATCCCAATGATCCAAGGTAGTAGCTTTTTTGTTAAGTTTCTATAGTGTCAGAATATAAAAATTACAAATCATGATATTTTAACACTATATTGATGGAAACATTGGGTATACGTGTTACAGTGAAGCAGAATTCACATTAAAGCTTGGGCACTGGGGGTGGGGGAAGCTACAGGAGGAGGAAGAAGAGGAGAAGGAGGGGTCTGGGGAGGAGGAGGAAGCAGCACCTTGATGCTGTGATCCCAGAAACAACAAGATGGATGCTGGAAGCCAGGCGACCTGCTAAGTCTGCCCTATGTGGCAAAGTTCCGAGCCAATGAAACATTTTGTCTCAAATAAAAAGTGGAAGGATCCCTCTGACTTCCACATGAGCGTGGTACACACACACACACACACACACACACACACACACAGAATGACAACTAGAGAGAGTGGTGTCTGCCTACAACACTGGGGAGCTGAAGGCAGATGGACCCAGTCCATATCGCAGGAGACTGTCTCAAACAAAAAAAAAAAATCTAATAAATTCTAGTAGAGCACACATCATCACCAGACGCCTCTGAGCCGCCTCTGCTGCGCCAGAGGCACTCACCTCCACAGAATCAACGCCTATTCTTGCCATCTGCTTGGTTGCACGGTTTACCGACCGAGGATGTGTCTCTGTTCTCCAGCCCTTTATCATTTCTGGTTGTTTTCCCTGTCCTGTTTCAGATACCAAACCGTAACCTTTCCCTCCATTCAATGCAGCCCCCTGGACCAGGAACTGAGATGCACCCACATGGGTGCAGAGGCTGACAGGGAGCTGCGGGGGACATGCTGTGTGGCAGGATAGGAAGGAAGAGGGAACAGGTGCTTGGGGGAGGGGCGGCTGCCCCTGCTCTTCCTCCTTGGGCAACTCCATCCAGGAGCTCAGGGCAACATCTCCTGTGACTGTGGGCTCCTCTCCCCTCCTCCATCCTGTCTGTGGGATCAGAGACTGGCTCCGTGTGCTTGTCACTATGACTTCCAGGTGTCTAGAACAGTGCTTGGCCTGGGTTATCTGCTGCCGAAGGTTCTAGCGATGTGAGCCAAGTCTGGTTTAATTTATTTTCTGGAGATTGAACCTAGCACCTCAGTCATGGTAAGCAATCACTCACTTCCCCTGCAGCCATGGGGTTTAACTTCTGAGTCTCAGGGTGATGCAGGCTGCTCAGGGACTGGCTGAGTGTGGAGTTAGCAGAGGAGAAGCATCACCTCCCCGGCTCCTCTGTGAACAGCCACATCCTGGCAAGAGAAAGGTGAGGCTGGGGAATCAGGATTCCAGTTCACTTCCTGAAACTCAGCAGAGGAAGAGGCTTGGGGAAATCCAGCCTTGCCGTGTGGGTGACACATATTGCTTGCACTCATTTCAGGCCTGTCACCCAACCACTCAGATCTGACATTTCCATGACTTAAGTCACGGGTGGAGACATGTGTACAGCTGCTCTGCAAGCTGCAGACCTAAGTCATGTATTTATCTCTTGCTCTTAGGACTATGAGGTCAAGTTAAGAGTCATTTCACATTCAGTGAACAATTTTTGAGCAATTAAACTAAGATTTGGGCTAAAAGCATGTAGTCCTGACTGGTCCTGTTAGGAGATGGTATTTAGAAGGCAGGGTCCAGTCCCTCAGAGCTCTTACATCTCAGAGGTCAGAGCCTTTGCCCAGCATGCAACAGGCCCAGGGTTCTACCTCTGGCATCGAAAACAAAATAAATAAGAAGACCCTGAGCGTTATCAAACATCCACTGTGCACCAGGATCATTGCAGAGGTGTTAACCAATGGATTAAAAAGCCTTGCCTTCGTGGGGCCCACAGTCTAGCAAGGGAGATCAGAAATCAAGAGAGTAAATAGGTGTGATGTTTCTCTTCCTCCCTCCTGAGAAGGGCTACCATCAGGTTACCGTGTGCAGTCTTCCAGAAGCCAGGATCACAGTCAATCTGAGCAACCTTCCTGACCCTGTGCATGTACACGGATGTGTGCACATGTGTATGTGCATGTGTACCCTTTCTTCGCAGATACCACACCGTCCAGGTCCTCTCCACCTGCCCACATGTCTTCCAGTCCTTTAAGTGCCTTACACAAGTCCCGCGGACAGCTTTCTGGCCATGCATCCTGGTACCTGCTGGAGATCTAAAATCCTGTGAGCTGGGCCCAGATGGGTTGAGGAAGAGACATTAACATCTATATGTGCTTATCATGACCAACATTCACCATAACAGCTGGTTGGATTGCAAATATCAGGTCCCAATCTAATAAAGTTTCAAGTAGGATCTTAATAGATCTACATAGCCCCTAAAGGCCCTAACAGGTGGCAGAATGACTCAAGACCCCAACCTAGAAATGGCAGCAGCATGTCCTAACAGTCGGGACATAGAGGTAAGAGAGAGACTAGAAGTTTGTGAGCAGCTTGGTCTAAATAATGCACACACACACACACACACACACACGCACACACACGCACACATGCACACGCACAGGTGCACACAAGCACACTCGTTACAAAAACAAATAAAATATTTATTGGAAGTGTTTATTGGTGTAACAATTCACTACTTGAGTGGATTTATAGGGGTATTTGTAAGAACCCGTATGAACTTCTGAACGGTTATATATCTGATGTGTTCAGATGCATTAAACTGACGTTTTTCCTCAGCTCTCACCCATATTCTTTAGAAAGTATGACAGACAACTTTCCAAAAACACTCTTGTTTCTGGAACAAAGAGCCTGATCCAGGTCCTGGTAGGCAGTGATATTTAGGAGGCCCAGAGATCTTACATCCCTGAGCTGCCTCTATGCCTGACTCTGCCCTTGACTTGGGAGAGCCATGGTGCTCGAGGCGAGCTGGTAGGTTAGGGTAAGCTTACTGAGAAGCTAAGACCATTGGCGGAAAAGCTTCAGTCCAGGAGCCAACGCAAGTTCAAATGAAACTCCCAAGGCCAGAACAGAGTACTGAGGGCCTGAGAGATCTGCCAACAGGGAAAAGACAGGAGCCGAGGGGTGAGAGCCAAGTGTGACTCCACGCTGCTCCACCACAGAAAGCAGGGACGCCAACCCCTCCGTCACGTGAGGAAACTGGGAAATACAGCCATTTTTCTACTAGCTATCCTGTGTGTTGAGTCAACGGTTGGAGGTTATTTAGAATGACTGCTTTGCATGATGCTAACGAAGGGCAGCAATGCAGACAAACGGGTGGCACGCCAGCCTTTACTGAGAAACCCCAAAGCAGCAGCTTTTCCGTAACTTATCCGGTGTTGACTATAATTGCTGCAGTGTACAGAAAGGGCTCCATCTTTCTCCACTCACTAACTGCTCTGCAGCAGCAAAGGGACTAGAATTCAATGCATCTCGCCATCACTCTGGGCAAGATGGCGCACACCCGGGATCCCAGGGCTCTTGAGTGGAAGCGAAGGATTAGAATTTTCACACCACACTGAGCTATGTAGCAAATCCTGTGTCAAAAAAATCAGACAACCAAAAGTATCCGTATTCCCAAGGTTCCCAAATAATTCTGCTCCTTGCACGTGCTCTGCCATCCGATCTAAGAGCCAAGACGCCACTCTGTGTTCTGCGGAGCGTGAAGCACTGAGAAGGACCAAGGAAAAACGTGTTCATTCAAAACACGATTCGGAACATTTCCCCTTAGACCTACTGTAAGGGCAACTCTCAAGGGAATAAATTCCTACCCTTACTTATTTTGTTTTCATTTTTATCCATTATTTATTTTCAAGACAGGGTTTCTCTGTTATAACCCTGGCTGTCCTGGAACTCGCTCTGTAGACCAGGCCGGCCTCGAACTCACAGAGATCCACCTGCCTCTGCCTCCCGAGTTCTGGGATTAAAGACGTGCGCCACCACCGCCCGGCTTGTTTTCTTTTTTAAATGTGACTTTTTAAATTTTTAAAAAGATGTATTTATTTTATTCTCTGTGGGCATTTGCCTACATGTATGTATGTGCACCATGTATGTATGTGCACCATGTATGTATGTGCACCATGTATGTATGTGCACCATGTATGTATGTGCACCATGTATGTATGTGCAACATGTATGTGTCTGGTGCCTGTAGAAGTCAGAAGTGGGTGTCGGATCCCCTGAAATGGAATTTCAGCAGTTGCGAGCTACCGTGTGGGTGCTGGGAACTGAACCCAGGTCCTGGGCAAAAGCAGCCTGTGCTCTCATTTGTAGGCTCATAGCTCTGAGGCAGACAGCTTAATAGACTGAATACATTATAGATATGGATAATCCAGAAAATGTCTCTCTTATAATATTTTTCACACAGTATAATTTCAAGTTTCTGGAAAGTTCCAAGAGCACTCCAAGTCTCCGAAGCAGGTCCTCCCTCACTGCCTGGCCTTGCTGCTTCCCTTGTTCTGTCTCAGGCTTGTGCACACCCATGCAGTATTGCGATGGCTGCTGTTTTATGAATAGACCACTTGGGAGCAAATCACACTGCTTTATTCATAAACACTCCAGTGTGTTTGTCCTATGGCCATCCTCTTGATAATAATAATAAAAGTACAATTCTCAGGCTCAGAATGTTTAACATAGGTATATTACCAAATTCCAAAATTCAGATTTGGTCAACTGTCCTTACATTGCAATCCCCCTTAGGTTTTTTGAGGCAAGATCTCTCTATATAATCCGGGATACCTTGAACTCACAATAGACGCCCCTGTCTCAGCCTCGCCTGCCAGCCCCAGGCATGAGATTACAGGTATGCTCAGCTATGATCCTGCTCCCTGCCAATTTGCATTTGTTTGTTTGTTTTTGAGACAGGGTTAGGCTAGCCTGTGACTCTCTCGATAGACCAGAACCAGATGGCCTTGAATTTATAGCAATCTGCCCGCCTCTCCTCCAGATGCTGGAATTAGAGGCATTCCCAGCTTACTTGGCCTTTTGAGAAATAGTGTAAGTTCCTAGAAAGCACATAGGTTTTACCTTTAGACTCCAGGAATTTTTTTTTTTTCCTTATTTAGAGCCACGAAGCCCAAAGCACTCAGGGAATACCCTACTTCCAGTTTCTCTCCTATAAAATGAGACTACCAGAGTTCTTCAGAGATACTTGACATTCAGTAGAGGGCTTCAGTACCACGGAGACTGAAAAGTCCCAGGAATGGGTCTCCAAGCTGGAGACCCAGGAAAGAGGGCGGTGTCTGAAGGCCTAGAGCCTGAGAGCTCTGCTGTGGGTGGGTTCCAGTCACAGCCTGAGAATCAGGAGTCTACGTTGTCCTGTTTTTTGTTGTGTGTGTGCATGTGTGTGTGTACATGCATGTGCGTGTGTACCACAGTGTGCATGTGGAGTCAGAAGGCAACTTGCAAGAGTTGATCCTCTCCTCTCAGCATGCGGGTCCCAGGGTTTGAACTCACATCATCAGGTTTGGCTGTAAGCACTTTTACCCTCTGAGCCAGCTCAGGTCCAAATTGTCTTTTATAACAAATATTTCAATTGCTCCAGGATCCCCAAAGAAGGTGCACTGCATTGATTTCTCGTGTCTGGCTACAGTCCTGTAAGCTGGAAGTCTCTGCCTTCTTTGTATTTGGTCTTACACACAAGGAATATAAGTCCTGGCAGATACCCCTCAGCTGGGCCCACTGTCTCTCTATGATTACACCCAGACTGTCTGTTGGAAGGAATAACAGAGGATATGACTTGCCCTTAGCACATCCTGTCTGCAGGAGCAGAATCTTATTCAGTCCTATTTTGAGAGATTATTTGATTAAAATGGTGTCTCTGAATTTCCCTATTAGAAAGACTGTTCCCCTTTACTTGGACTAAGAATGTGTCATTTATGAGAAGACACTCGGTGTCTATGCAAAATGTTCCTGTCATAAAATTTTCAGTCACTAGTGTTAGCATCCACTCATAATTCTTGCTGTGGTGGTTATAAAATAGTCAATAAAACATGTATTTGAGTATTTGCTTCTTTTCCAAAGATAACTTTACCCCCTCAGAGCTAACCAACCACCTAAACACACTAAGAACAGACAGGATGCCTCTCCCAGCAGAATGGCAAGAGTCGAGATCCTGCAGAAACCAAGGGAAGTGTTTACAGCTTGGGCTGGGAGCCAGGTATGATCACGCATGCACGTGATCCAATATTCCAGATGCTAAGACAGGAGCATTGCAGAGAGCCTGAGGCCAGTCTGAACCATATGGTTACTTCCAGGTTACCTCAGAATCATAGAGATGCCCTGTCTCAAAATAACAACAATAGAAAGCAAACATCTTTGAGGGCCTCTGGGAGACAGCTCAGTTGGTACAGTGCTTGCCACACAACCATGAGCTCAGATCACTAGCACCAACATAAAAAGCCAGGCATGGTGGTACATACCTATAATCCCAAAGTTGGGGACACAGCAACGGGAAGATTCTGGGGGCTTGCTGGCCAGCCATCCTAGCCAAAGTGGCAAACTCCAGGTTCCTTGAGAGACCCTGTCTCGAAATATCAGGTGGAGAGGAATTGAGAAAGACACCTAACATCAACCTTGGCCTCCACGCTCACATACACAACATACACATGCGTTTGTGCGCATAGCTGCGCCTGTACACACACACACACACACACACACACACACACACACACACACACCTTGGGCTGGATCTGCAGAGATTTAAATTACGCACAATTAAGAAAGCAATTGCTCCAAAGGAATGCACCCGGCACGATTGCTGACGGCCTCTTTTACAGACGCCGAGAATTTCTATCCAATATGAGTCCATGCAAGGCCAGTCCCAGAACACTCTGTCCTCTCAACGTTATAGACAAGCAATAATATTAAAGGAAATAGTAAAGGAATAGTAGGAGGAAAAACTTTTATCTCACCACATCACTCTTTCTCAGAATGGATTTCCTGGAAGGTCTTTATGACCCAGAAGTTCACTGTTGCTAAGACCATCATCACCCAGGACAAGTCAGTTTGTGCTACCCTGCCTTTGTCAGCCCTTATCAGAATAGACACAATGTTACTGTTCTTTTAGACATGTCCAGAATAGACACAATGTTACCATTCTTCTAGACCGGGCCAGAATGGGAAGGAGTCCATGCCTCATGAGGGACTAGTTGAAAGGCAGTCACCGGCAGGTTGCAGTCCTTCATGTGTGGACATTTACCCCAGGAGCTAAACACCACTGATGCACAGACCTTGCCCAGTCTCAGTCACAGCCCCAGAAGACAGGTGTCACTATCATCCTCATTTTGCAACTCCCAACAGCTGGAGACTGCTGGAAGTCAGCTGGCCTGAAGCACTTTAATACAAAGATACAGCCTGTGTTAGAAGCATGTCAGATCCGTTGCCCCTGGTAGAGTGAGCTTAGCAAGGTGCCTCCTGCGCAGAGTTGAAGTCAGTACTACGCATACTCAATACAAAGCCTGCACTTGGCCCTGAGGGTGACTGCTCCCATAGGCTCTTCAGTTACTCCCAGCTTGGCTCTTGGGGAGAACTGGCAGGTGCAAACTTAGGCTTCCTAATCACTCATTTTGAAACTCACACCTAGTCCTTAGGACACACGGGAAGGCAATGATTTCAGACAGGGCAATGTTTGCAATCATAGACATCAAACTTAAAGTACTCTTGGGCTGGGCATGGTGGCCCATACCTTTGATCTCTGCACTCCGGAGACAGAGGCAGGTGAAGCTCTTTGGAATCTCTGTGGGTCAAGGACAACCTGGTCTACAAAGGGAGTTCCAGGCCAGCCAGCCAGAGGTACATAGTAAGATCCTGTCTCAAAGAAAGAAAGAAAGAAAGAAAGAAAGAAAGAAAGAAAGAAAGAAAGAAAGAAAGAAAGAAAGAAAGAAAGAAAGAAAGAAAGAAAGAAAGAAAGAAAGAAAGAAAGAAAGAAAGAAAGAAAGAAAGAAAGAAAGAAAGAAAGAAAGAAAGGGAGGGAGGGAGAAAGGAGGAAAGGGAAAGAAAGAAGGAAAGAAAGAAAGGAAAGGGAAAGGAAAGGGAAAGGGAAGGAAGAAAGAAAGAAAGAAAGAAAAGAAAGAAAGAAAGAAAGAAAGAAAGAAAGAAAGAAAGAAAGAAAGAAAGAAAGAAAGGAAGGAAGGAAGAAGAATGAATGAACTGTACTAGTTGGGCATGGTGGTGGTGTATGTCTGTAATCATACAACTCAGGAGCTTGAGGCAGGAGGATTGTCAGGAGTTTGAGGCTATTTTGGGTTCTATACCAAGCCAATCAGTGCTACATACTGAGACCCTATCTCCACAAACAAACAAACAAGAAAGAGATTAGAAGGGCAGGAAGCCGGGAGAGAGGGATCCCACTACTGAGCATCCCTCTCGGTCCCCAGAGTTTCAAGTTCCTTCCTCCATTCACCTTTGATCGACGACTAAATTCTTTACCGTGAGAGCCTGTCCGTTTCTAGAACTCTGCCAAGCACGGCGGGTACAGCAGGGGTAGGGGGTGTCTCTGCCTTCTGTCGCTCACAGCTCAAGCACTCATTTCCAGTGGACTCAGGACGGCTAGCTGGTACTTGGTCTTGGACTGAGCATTTGGCAATAGAGACATCAACGTACATACATACGGTAGACTCCATCTCCCTAGCGGGTCGATTTGCCACCCTGTGTGTAGCTTGCTTCCTACACAGGGAGAACATTGGATATTAACTTTCTTGCGCTTCCTTTGGGCATTATTTCTCTGTGGAGTTTAAGTAGGTGTCAGAGACATGAGCACGAATTTTGAGTTTGGGGCTGGTTGCCATGACCCCCGGGAACTTTCGTCTTCTGGGATTGGAGGATGTATCTGGAGCGTTGACACGGAGGCAAAGCAAATGCCGAGTGGCAGTGGTGTGTTCAACATCCATTGCTTTTCTTCCCTTCCTTGCCTCCCAAACTGTCCTTCCTGGAATTCTAACCGAAGTGATCAGGCGGCCAAGTGAACGACACAGACAGGCCTCATCGCGGTGCCAAAGACATCAGCTCTGCTACCAAGCCATCCGCTGCCATTCCTGGGAGCTGGTGGCAGGGAGTGCAACGGAACCATAAACCCAACTGCACCCACGATGCCGTTAGACAAACAAAGCCACAGCTGGCGCTGGTGGCGTACGCCTTTAATCCCAGCACTCGGGAGGCAGAGGCAAGCGGATCTCTGTGAGTTCGAGGCCAGCCTGCTCTACAGAGTGAGCTCCAGGACAGCCAGGGTTACAACAGAGAAACCCTGTCTCCAAAAAGAAAAGACAAAAGCCTGGAGACCTTCCGATTCTGAATAAGTTTCCTTATTTCTTTTTTGTTTGTTTGTTTGTTTCGAGACGGTGTTCCTCTGTTGTAACTATGACTGACCTGGATCTCACTCTGTAGACCAGGCTGACCTCGAACTCACAGAGATCCGCCTGCCTCTGCCTCCTGCGTGCGGGGATTAAAGGCGTGTGCCACCACCGCCCAGCATTTCCTTATTTCTTAAAGTTATTTGGTTTTATTTGTTTGTCAGTGCTGGAGGCTGAAGGCAGGGCCTGCACAAGGGAACAGCCCTTCATCTTCATCCCCAAATAACAGCTTCTCTACTTCTGGGGAATCTGAAAAATCAAAGCGGGATAACAATCTATCTATCTATCTATTTATTTTTATTTGTTTTATTAGTTTGTTTTAAGAGACAGGATCTCCTTGCACAGTGTTGGCTGTCTTGGAACTCACTGTGTAGACCAGGCTGGCCTTGAACTCAGAGATCCACCTGCCTCTGTTTCCCAAGTGCTGGGATTAAAAGCATGTGACACCACCACCAGGCAAGGTTAAACAATTTATAAACGACGGATTCCTTTTTTTTTTCTTTCTTTCTTTTTTTTTTTTTTTTGGACAAAATCTCACAGTGCAATCCAGTTTAGCCAAAGAATTCATGATCCTCCTGCTTCAGCCTCTGGAATGTGGAGATCACAGGCTTATACCACCACCCCTGTGCAGTTTACTTTAGCTTTAGTATTGCTATTATCGATAATGATGTTATTTCATCTTGCAAGCCGCAGAGGGATGATACTGCGTGACACGGGAACAGTCTCCAGGGAACAGCAGGGGCAGACTCAGCTACGAGCAGCACCCGACACCCTGCTCATCACCGCACGTGTGTCACACGCAGTACCTTTAGTTGATATTTTCTTTGGAAAAGGCCATCATAAAGAGTGGCCTGGTTATAGAATGACATGCATAAGGCAGGGAGAAGAGTATATTTTTCTTGGTTTTGTTTTTGTACTTCCAGCAAGTAGAAGTTGGTTTCAGCAGAGACACATGGGTTGATTTAAAAGCCCAATGGTTTGGTTGTTACATGGTGTTTTCAAGGTTTAAAAATGAGATTGGAGGACTCCAGGATGAAAACAGACCAGAGGCACTGAGAGACATAGCTGCTTCTTACAAACCAGACTCTAGGTGATATAAAATCCAGCACAAGAGAACTGGGAAGAGTTTTCACTCCTTTTCTGGCATGGCTTGTTTCCAGAGTGAGAAAATAATTCATACGTGGCTCCCGAGAGGTGCTGCCGTCCTTATTGATACTCCCATCAGTCCAGGCAACTGTGACGTTTGAGACGAGGTTGGATTCCCATTAGTTCTGAGCGTTTTCCCTGCACAGGCATCAGCTTGCAAAGGAGATCAACCTGTAGTCTGGACGTGACCATTTGCGGCGTGCTAGGGTCTTAGCTGCAGGTCAAGTTCCTCAGGTTTCAAGTTTTCGTGGTGTGGTTGGAGAATGGGAAGGAGTGGTCACTGGATGCGTTTGTGAGGAGGTGGGGAGCCGTGAGATGGGGCCTTGGGACTCATCCGGTTTGATCTTGAACTCACAGTCCTCTCTGTGGTGTGCCCCACTGTATCTAGCACACTACCTTACAATCACACTGTGCAGTCTTCTCTCTTGCCAGATTATAGGCTCAGAAATATCCACACACTCTGTCTTTAGCCAGTCTTTAGCAGAAAACACATTAGGCTATGGCTTTCTGCCCAGGGCTGGGCTTGAACCCAGGACGTTTTGCTTGCTACACAAAAGTTCTCCCTCTGCACTAACCTAGCCTCAGGACAGCAGTATTGAACAGACAGCTACAAGAATGGCAGCCACTAGTTCCTGCAAGTGCAATAAAGCCACCACAGACAATGCACAAGCAAATGGCATGCTCATGTTTCCATCAAACCATTTCTGACACACAAATTTAAATGTTTAAAAAGACTTCATTATCATGTGTGAGGGAGGGAGTCAGAGTACCACAGTGCAAAGGTCAGGAGACAATGTGCAAGGCTTGCTTCTCTCTTTCCACCATCCCCAAGACCAAACCTGGGTCCTGAGCATGAGCCCACTCTACCATCCTCCTGCTCTGATTTCTTTTCCCCTGAGGCAGAGTCTTACTACTGGCCCTGGCTGAGTTGAAACTCACCATCTAGATCATGCTGGCCTCAAACTTGCAGCAACCCTGCCTCTGCCTCTGAGTGCTGAGGTTTCAAGTGTGTGCTGTCACACCCGGCCTGAAATTAAAAGCTCATATGACTTTCATGTGTCATAAAATATTCTCTCCTATATGTAATAGAAAGTACAAGAGAGAGCTATCCAGAGGAAGAACGGGAATCAGCTGGAGCGGGGAGGGGCAATGAGGCCCTGGGGAAGGGGAACCAGCCAAGGCACCCTATGACACAAACATATGAAGACACCATGACAGAGCCAACTACTTTGTATTCTAGTCCAAAAATGTTAATTAAAAAAATTAAATAGTGAAGTATTCTTCCCTTTAATTATTTTCCAGTTACTCAATAACCTAAAACACACTCTTAGCTCTTAGGCCATGTGAAAATGAGTAGTGGGCTGGACTTAGCTCTTAAGCTGTAGTTTGATGACTCCAGAGAAGGAAAGCAGGATTTTAAGCCACACAATAGGTCAGATGAGCCCAAAAGCAAGTCATGAATTTCCTAGAAAAAAATCAGTGAGATACAAAGGACACTTTAGCAGTCATTCATAAAAAGCACCATCCAGACACAGCCTCTGGGAAGAGGTTCTTCTATTCTTATGCCCACTGTCGCCTAGTAATAAATTTTATAGTTCTGGTTCTTCACTAATGAGATGCTACATGGTAATAGTAATAACAAAGACAAGAAGAAGTTGAAGAAGAAGAGGAGGAGGAAGAGGAAGAGAAGGAGGAGGAAAGGGGAAGAGGGAGGAGAAGGAGGAGAGGAGAGGGAGAGGGAGGAAGATTAGGAGAAGCTGCCATATAGTGGTTCATTTCAAATACACAAAGAAGTACATTTAGGGAGTGAACAGTCTCCTTCCACGCGTGCGTCACACCTCTGCATTTCTGTCCTTGAGGTTTTGAAGCCTCGGTCTGAAGCCGGGGGCAGTGAATGGCTTTGCAGGCCAGACGAGCACCTGGATCTCCTCATCCTTTTATCTTTCCCGTATCTCAAGTTTCCCCGTGCAAAATACAAAGTCGGGCACACTGTACCTACCATGTGCCTGGCATAGATGCGGCAACGACGCCTTCCTAGCCCCCAGCGCCATCCACAGGAAGTAGGCGATTTTGCAAAGGACTACAGAGAAAACCTGCGGTTCCCGTCTGTGATGTCAAGTCTGTGCTGGGCATCCCTGGAAAGAGGAAGGGGTGGGCGTGCTCAAAAAGAGGCCTCACCCCGCCCTCCTGCCCGCCCCACCTGCCCTACCCCGACCAGGTTCCAGCCCAAGACATTTAAAAGGTTATTGGGAAGGTTTCCAAACTGAGGCAGCAGCAGGTGGCCCTCGGACATAGCAGACGCAGTGCTCGCTCTGGGGCAGAGGATGTCCAGGTCAGACCAGGGCAAGAATTCTGAGCCCGGTGGCAGCCAGATGAGCATGGAGCTGAGGCCGACAGCCCCCGGGAACCCGGGCCTCAGCAACGCAGCCTTCCAGGTGAGCAGGGCTCAAGGGGACCAGGGAACCTTCTGTCTTTGCATCTGGCAAGCTTAGTAACAGGAGCCTGAGCTCGCTGAGCCACAGCGGCCGGCGAGTATGTTAATTCTTTAATGGGTACGCCTTAAACCCATTGTTTTTTCCGACTTGGACTCCTCTGGGTTGGTAAACCTGAAAAGTCTCTTTCAAGGTCCTTTGCTGATCGGGACTGCCCTGCCACTCGGGAAACTAACTGCCTTCCTCTCCCTTTTTTTGGCCCTGGACTGGATTTACCCTCAGGCTCTTTCCCCAAGACTTCGGACAGAGACAAAGAGTAGGCAGGGGTCTCTGGAGGTAGCAGAGCCCTGGATAGATTCTCAGCCTGCACGGAATGCAGCCCTGGAGCCTGCCCAGGACAGCCTATTTATGCAAAGCTGTGTTCTCAGCCAAGACTCAGAGTGATTAATACTCCCAGTCTTGGGGCTGGGTGCCACAGGTGGCCCCAGAGAAAGGCCAGTCCCTGAGAGCCTGCTGTAGCGCTCTGCCTGCCAGGAACTGGGATTTGCTATTTGGCATGCAACAAGAAAGTTTTGAAAAGATACCAAAGCCTACCTGAGCAGGGCTCAGCAAGCCTTGGGCTTCGTGGGCACTGCAGGAGCGAAACACAACTTTTTTAAATGCTAACACAAGAAGTGGAGGTAAAAGTTCTTAGCATGAGCCTGCTCTCTTCCACCATCAAGTTACTTACTCTAAGTTCTGGGAGTCCTGCTTTGATTGTTTATCGACAGTCACAGTGTTTCCCCTCCCATGTAAGGAGACCTGCAAATTAAAATGATAAAAGACAAGTTGGTGGGAATTTTTTTCAAAGCATATAATTTTTATTAGTACTTTAAATTTCACATGTATGGTGTCTCACAGAAAAATTGCTCAGAGTCCACAGGAGCTGTGTTTGAACTCTTGGGCACCTGAACCATTTTATCCCTTGGCTGTGTACTGTGGAGAAGCGACCAGCAAAGACAGGGGCTAGGGCTTTAGGATCGATAAGGCATTGCGACATAACTAGAAATCCATGGAGAGTTAAAGGGAGAGAAGAGTTCTTGTCTTGAGGTTGATTTGTGCAGATTTATCTGGGAACCATCTCCAAGCTGCTGATAGGCTGGTTTGGGTTTCTTCCCCAGGTGCCCGGGGAAGGGAACTCTGTGGGCTGCATTAGGAACACCGGGATGGTAGAGTCTGCTTTTTCTTCAATGTCTTCATTTCAACACATCCATACGCGGCTCTGGCATGTTGAAAGGTAGCATATCCTGACTCCCTTAATAAGCGAGAAGGGGAGGAGCACCTTAAACATGAGAGCTGCCATTCAGAAGAGAACAAGGGCGGGTGTGGGATACCGTCAGAAAGTGTACTGGTAATTTAGGGGGAATAGGAGGGCTGCGTCACCACGGCTGACTGCACAGTCAGGATGAGCTCTGGAGACTTCATTTGTTTTTTAAGCCCTTGCTATTCTGTCGCAGTGGAGCTTTACCAGGTTCTGGAGTTCTTAGCCAGACTACCAAGCCCAGCTGTCTACCACAGCGCAGACTCCATCCCTGGCAAACAGAGGCCAAGTTACTCCTTCCAAAGCTTGTTTTTACCAGGTTTTGGGGTTTTCTATAGAGTTATAGGTACTAAGCAGAATCATTAGCTGCTCCCTAATTATGGCCAGTAGTAAGAGGGGAGACCAGTTCAGGGAGACAGCCACAGCTTTTGCCCTCAAGAAGCAGAGCAGGGGAGCAACTCACAGAAAGGAGCAACGGGGAACAATGACTTGAAAATCAGCTTGGAGTTGGAGCTGAACCTACCGGGGAGTCATGAGGGCACCCAATGATCAGAAAGGGAGTCAGTGAAGATTGGGGTGGGGCAAAGGGAGGTCTGCCCACAGGCCTAGGGGCACGAGAAGAATGCAAGCCCGCAGTGGGGTGGGGCAGGAGTACAGGTCATGGAGGAGGCTGGTGGCACCCAGTGTGGTCTCTATGAGTTCCAACGCTTAGGAGGACATCTCCACCACCAGCTTGCAACCATGCTGAAGAATGGCTGTGGATGAGCAGCAAGGAGGCCAGGCCACAGGCAGTAGACACAAGTCCTGAGGTCCAGGCACTGACAGAAATGAACTGCTCCAGGGGAAGACTCAGGGTGTGGACAGGGTGAGAGGGACGGTCCCTCTGAACTTCCAGTTCTCCTTTTTTGATAGGATCAGAATGCTACCTATGCCGGGATTGAGAAAATTCACCTTGTAAATACCCCACGCTATAAAGTGTGTGTGACACACACGTAAGCGCTACTGAAAACAGCGCCTCGTGCACGAGCATCACAGAAACAGTACGCTCGGTGCCGTGGCCGTGGGAAGGGAGGTTTTCTAGTCCCGATGTCAGCCTGGAAGAGATTCCTTCTGTTTAGCGAGGGCGTGTGAGGGTGAGGTTAGTGCGGGGGAAGGAAGGAATGGACTCCATCTCAGGCCTGTTGCTTGAGATTCCAAGTGTATCTATCTATCTTTCTATCAAGGCGGAGACCCACTGGCAAGGCTTAAAGAATTGAGGAAGCATGAGGATTCAGAGAAGGAATCAGAGAGCCACTAGGAGAGCTGAGCAAAGCCAGGCAGGATTGGCGGTAGTCAAGAACAGGAGAGAAGCGCAGGGGCAACAGAAAGCCGCCGGGCAGAGGACCAAGCTCAGCTGGCGATCTTCAGTAGTCCAGCACTACACAGAGCTGATCCCAGGGCTAGCCCTGCCCTGCCTGCTGATATCCTTAACCTATAGCTATGAATCTCACACCCAGGAATACAAAATGCATCCTTTGGCTGTCTTCAAAGGTATACAGAACTAGGCCGAATACAAGCTTGGTACCTGCCTCTGTGAGTTTCTAAGACTCAGCCATGGTGATGTGACTGCTCTTCAGTTCCCACAGCTGCAGCGACATAAGTCCTCTTATAAATATTAAGGAGGATGGACATGTGTGTTAGCGTGTTGGGGATCTTCTTGGAGCTTCTAAAATCAGGGTAGGATCGGGCACACTTTTTCACACTCCTGGAACACCAGAAACAATTCACTCTGGGTTGTGCTTGGGAGTGGATTGCTAGGGCAACTGAAGCATGTCTGTGCTTTCCATTGTTGCTGTGGAGTTTTGTTTTTTTGTCTTATTTTGAGGCCAGGTCTCTTGTAGCCCAAGCAAGCTTCCAATGTTCTATGTAGCCGAGGGTGATCTTGAACTTATGACCCTCCTACCTCCCAAGCACTGGAAGGAGGGTGTGTGCCAGACGATGCCTGTTTAAGGGGTCCCAGGGACCAGGGCTTTGTGCATGCTGAGCAAGCACTCTAACTGAGCCCAGATACTTTCAGCTTCCACTAACAATGCCAAACTGGTTTCCTATGTGATTAAGGCAAATTAGGCCCTTCAGGAGGGTGTGAGTTCTGGTTTCTCCCCCACAACTTCACCAGTTTTCGTTTGTAAGTTCAGCCACTCTGGTGGGTGTGTAGTGATACAATTATACAATTATCAGTTAACACACTATGCTGAGAAATACATCATCAGGCAATTCCCTTGTGGTGCAAAGATTCCCCTTACACAGACCTAGACAATGAGGACTCACCTGAGCCAAAGTACCAAAGGCGTTGCCAATGTAAACAGCCTCTTTGTAAGTTGAAGATGAAAGAGCACTGGAAGGGTTAGAGAGATGGCTCATGGGAAAAGGTAGCTGCCACCAAGCCTGGAGACTGAGTTCCAACCATAGTAGGAAAAAGGTGACAACAGCAAGTTGTCACCCACACACATACACACACATACATACATACATGTTGCTCCTACACACACACACACACACACACACAGTGGCAAATGCATATGTGTGTACATGCACCTTAAATAAGTTTTTTTGAGTTTTTTTTTAAATGTGTGTGGTGCCTATAATTGGAGCATTTGGGAAGCTGGGACAGGGGAATCACAAGTTTGAAGCCATCCTCAGGTCTTAGCAAGTCCCAGGCCAGCCTGGGCCACACAGCGGGACCTTTTGAGTGACTCTCAAAAAGTAGACATGCTCTATACAAGGACATGATGGTACAGGCTTGTAATCCCAGCATTTGGGAGGCTGAGGCAGGAGAATCATGGTGAGTTTTAGGTCAGCCTGGACTACATAGTGTAATCCTATCTAAAATTAAAGGAGGGGGAAGAGTGGGAGGGAGGGAAGAGAGAGGAACTGGTGGAGGGGGGTCAAATGGAAGGATGGAGGGACAAACTGGGCTCTTCTGTCTCTTCTTGGCATATGTTTGCTTAGCCTGCACGGGGTCTGGGTTCCATCTCCCTGATGCCTCTCAAAACCGAGTTTAGCATGCAGTGTAAACAGTGCGGCATCTCAGGATCCCCCCCGACACCCGCTTCTTCAGAGGCCATCTTTTCCCCTCTACATAACTGTGTCTGTCAGAGGCCACACTTGGTTCACTTTCTGGAATAGGAAACTGTGAGTTTCCCCCAAACTCAGAGGAAATGGAAGAGAACCCAGAGAAGATGGGGACAAGGAGTCGATCAGGGATGTCACAGGCGGAGTTCCTAGTTTCTAAAGGTGACAATCCAGGCAAATCTTTGAAAGAGCGTTTTCATTAAATGTCAGCCCTTAGCATCCTAATTCAGCTTCCCTCCCCCTGTGCATGAGTATCGGCCTTCCCTCGGGTGACCCCGGAACCCTACTGTGAAGTCAGCTGAATGTGGTTGCTGTTGTGCCTGTGCCTGTCTATAAACCACACACCGCAGGCTGAGGCAGGAGGAGCATTAGGTTTGAGGCTAACCTGGGCTACTATGTAGTTCAGTAGTAGAAGGTTTACCTGACACACACAAGGATCTGAGTTACATACCTACCCAGCACCACGAACAACAGCACATAAACAAGTGTGCTGGATAAGGTCCACTTAGGCAAGGCTCGGGCAGGGTAGAACCAGAGCCCAGAAATGCACCTTAACGCTCCGCAAACACAGAGCACAGGCTGGATGACTCAGTGCATGGGCTGGGGACCCAGCCAGGCAGGTTTGGAGAGCCTGATCAGCAGAGCTCAAACTGGAAAGGTCACTGGGGAGTAGGTCTCATCAGGGATATGAGCTGGAGAGCAGGTGTCGATGAGTCCTGCTGTTGCACGGGGTCACAGGGAGCAGAGAAGAGGGGCAGGCCATCTAACTGGGTCATGTGAGGGGTACTGGGGTTTTTCTCCAGGCTCAGAAGCTTGACTTGCAGCTGCCTTGCACATTTCCACGCAGGCATTAAAATGCAAGAAACGCAGGACAGCGGTTTGCTTTGGTAAGGGACGTTTTCTCGATATGTTTATTTACTTTGACTGTGTCACACACACATACAATGTTTCTTGATCTTATCCAAACCCGACAGCCCCCTTCTCCGCCTCCCAATTCCATGTCTGTTTATTTATTTGTTGTTTATTTTCGTAAAGAAGGTCTTGTAAATGTCTAGTGTTTCCTAAAATGGGCACGGGTGTGCCTACACTAACGTGTATCTAGAGAGAAGAAGACTAAATGACAGAAACCAGAATCACAGCAGCAGTCCTCAACCCGTGGGTCTCGACCCCTAGGGGGTCAAGTGACCCTTTCACAGGGGTCACCTAAGACCATGTGCGTATCAGATATTTATACCACAATTCGTAACAGTAGCAAAATTACAGTTATGAAGTAACAGCATAAATTGTTTTACGGTCGGGAGTCACCACAACGTGAGGAATTGTTTTAAAGGGTCTCAGCGTTAGGAAGGTTGAGCGTCGCTGTTAGGAAAAGCACTTGGGGTTAGTTCTTCTTGGTTCAGACACTCCTGAAGTGGATTCCATGAGAGGGGCCTCTCGCTCCTCTGGGCAGAGAACACAGGGGCAGGCTGTCCGCACATCTGTTCACCGTTTCCCTTGACACTATTTCTATGTCATGGTGAAGCCCTCACTCACATTTCTGATTCTACTTACTTCTATTTTCTTTCTATTTATTTTTCTTTGTCAGTCTATTAAAACAGTTGCCTTTCTTCTTCTTTTCAGAGTACCAACTTCTGGTTTTGTTAATGTACTCTATTTTTCTAGTTTCTGTCTCATTTATCTTTACTCTGGTCTTGTTTTGCTTGGTTTGCTTTTTGTGCATGCGGTTGAACCCAGGGCTCCGTGTGTTAGCAAGCCCTCCGTCCCAGCCAGACTCCAGCCCTCGTCCTCATCGCCAGTGTACTTCCATCCAATCCAGTTTGCTGTTCTTTTTCTAGTTCCTGACTGTGAAAGTAGGTTATTGACTAAAGATCTTTGTATGGTTTATTTTTATTTTATGTGTATGCTTGCGTGTACATCTATGCATCATGTACATGCCCGCTGCTCTCAGAGGGCAGCAGAGGGTGTCAGATCCCCTGGAATTGGAGTCACAGACGATTCTGAATTGTCCCGTGGGTTCTGGGAATGTAACCTGGGCCCTTGGGAAGAACAGTGTTCTTAACGACGGAGCTGTCTCTCCAGCCCATGATTTCAGATCTTTTTCCTTGTTGATGCAATTACAAACTCAGAATTTCCCTCTAACCACTACTTTAGCTTCATCTTATAAGTTTTATATATTTGTTTATTTATTTTAACTTATTTCGAGACAGTGACTTAGTTAGGGTTACTATTGCTGTGATGAAACACCATGACCAAAACCAACCTGGGGAGGAAAGGGTTTATCCGGCTTACACTTGCACATCACTGTTCATCACTGAGGGAAGTCAGGGCAGAAACTCAAACAGGGCAGGAGCCTGGAGGCAGGAGCTGATGCAGAGCCATGGAGGGGTGCTGCTCACTGGCTTGCTCTCCATGGCTTGCTCAGCCAGCTTTCTTATTGAATCCAGGACATCAGCCCCGGGATGGCGCCATCCGCAATTGGCTGCCCTCCCATATAGGTCACTAAGACAGGTTCCTACAGGTTTGTCTACAGTTCAGTCTAACAGAGGCATTTTCTCAATTGAGGCTCCCTCCTTTCTGATGAGCCTAGCTTGTGTCAAGTTGTCATAAATCTAGCCAGCACAGACATGGTGGCACTAGGTAGCCCTGGCTGGTCTGAAACTCACTATGTAGATACACAGAGATCCACCTGCCTCTATCTCCTGAGTGCTAGTACTAAAGGCATGTGTTTCTATGGCCAACCAGAAATTTTTTTTTTTTTTTTTTTGAGACAAGGTCTCATGTAGCCCAGGCTGGCTTTGAGCCTGCTGTACAGCTGAGGATGATTTTGGTCATCTGATCCTCCTGTCTCCACCCCCTCTCCAACCCTGCCCTGTGCAGCCATCACCCTGCCTTATGCTACGCTGAGCTGGAACCCTGGGCTTCAGGCCTGCTGAGAAAACGCTTTACCAACTGAGCTACATCCCCGGGCCCCTGAATCTCTCTGTTGACATTCTCTAGGTGGGATATTGTTCTCATACTGTCCTTTGGCATTTTTAAGCTTGATTTCCTTTAGCTTTCTGAGCACATTTAAAATAGATACTATAGTGTGTTTGCCCACTAAGTCCAGCATCTAGTCCTTTCCTTGGGCAATTTCTGCCCACCGCTTCCCTCGGTCTGGGCCATCGCGTCTATTTGTAGGTCTCATGATTTTTATGGAAAGTTGAACTTTTAAAAATATAACATGGCAGTTTTAGAAAACAGATTACCCACGCGTCTCTAGGTTTTTTTGCTTTGTTTACGTGGTTTTGTTTTTGAGACGAGGCTTCCCTTGTAGTCCTGATTGGCCTGGAGTCCTGGCTGCCTTTGAACTTGCAGTGATCCTGTTTCTGTCCCCTGAGCAGCCCTTCGTTGTGCCATTTGTCAACATTTGTTTGGTGACTTAACTAAATTAATTCTTCGTAGTCAGTCTTCTTGGTCGTGTGCTATGTGATAGTCCCAGGGTTTCTGAGGCTTTTCTAAACCTGTGGGCTAGGAAGAACACTTGCCTGGCACTAAAGACCCTGCTTTCAGTTCACACCAGCAGGGAAAGGTCTCAGCCATACACTCGAATGCACACACACACAATACAAACACAAACACACACACACACTCCCACAGACACACACACACACACAATACAAACACACACACACAATACAAACACACACACACACTCCCACACACACACACACTCCCACAGACACACACACACACACACAATACAAACACACACACACACACAATACAAACACAAACACACACACATACTCCCACAGACACACACATGCACACACACAATACAAACACAAACACACACACGCGCACACACACTCACACACACAACTTTCAAAGCCCTTTTTGGACATTCCCCAGAAGCTATTAAAAAAACTTAAAGGCACATAAAATACTGGCATTGGGGGACGGGAGCAGATTTAAGGTATTTTAGCCCTCTGTAGCTGCTTGACTGCCAGCTTCCTTTGTGGCTACAGGAGTATTTTTGGAAATATTGGGAAAATTGGGAAAAATATTTCCCAGTATTTTCCCAATTTTCAGACACAGGCCAATCCCAACGGCTTGTGTCTGATGAGAGACTAGAAGTATGTATCAGGGTACAGGGGCGGCATGAGGCACCTCAGAGCTAGCTGCACTGAGAATCCACGTCTTACGTGATAAACATCCCTTGGGCCACTGAGAACCTGTAGCTTTTTCCTAGAGTTCTGAAGGAATAATCTTAGTTTTGTCAGTGCGTCCAGTGGCCCTGGGCATGTCTAGGAGCTGGAACATATGTGTATTCTGTCAGGAGGAGGGTGGGGCTGAGTAAGACATCCACTGCTGCGGAAAGACTTTTGGATTACTTGGGATAAGACCCGGTCTATTATCCATCCCTGGGTCTAGCTGGATTGACATACAGGTGCCATGGCAGTCCCTTAATCAGCCTGAGGATTTGGGCTGAGGACTCAAGCAGCTGTGACTGGCTCACAAGGCCAGGGGTCCTCCAGCAGCCATCAGAGAGTAGATGGGCCAAGAGGGCCACAGAACACAGGACAAGACCCAAACTAGTTCTGGGTTTATCTGTCACAGCTTGTGGAGGCTCCACTCCACAACCTCTTAATTTAAAATGAGGGAACCAGCCCCCGCCGACCGATCTCCTTCACGTCCTTGGTGTTGAAGGAGAAAACTGGGCTCTGGAAGCTAACTGAACAGTTACTTGTCAAACCGGCAGGGGTGGGGGTGGGGGGGATATGTGAGCTAGTATCCGGGATTTCCTATGTAAAGGCTTAACCGTGAGCTTGAACTTCAAGTCTCTGCTGACCCCCAGAGGCCTGGAACTCAGGTCACAGGTGTAGGCAGACAGCAGCAGTCTGTGGGTCTTTGGTGACATCTAATTTCACCCCTCACCTGGGTGGAATTGACACGGAATTGACACCTGGGATTGACACGGAAGTGGTTTGAGCCTCGCTCTGATTCGTGTTCTTCATTTCCTGGGACAGGACAGTGAGGGGAGGGAGGGGAGGGAAAGAAGATCATCACACGCAGCCTCCACGTCCTCTGACAGCGGATAAAGTAGAGCTTTTGGTTAGGACGTCTTGTGGGGCTGTCCAGGAACAGCTGATGACCACCAGGAACCACTGAGTCAGGGGGCAGGGAAATGGACTGGAGACTTCTCAGTCTGCATGTGTCTGTGTGTGGGGGCATGTGCGTGTCCACAGAGGCCAGAAGCATCAGATCCCCCTGGGCTGGAGTTGCAGACAATTGTGAGCCATGCCCCATGGAGGCTGGGAATTGAACTTTGGTCCTCTACAAGAACTGGTCATACCCTTAGCCAACGACCCGTCTCTCCGGCTCTCGGACCCTGGGCTGGAGGGTTTGTTTTGCTTTGCTTCTGAGCCAAGCTTTCTGACTTTTGTGACTCACTGATTCAACGGCTGATTCAATGAACATTTACTGAGCCCGGGCATCGTGCCAGGCATTCTGACAGACCACACACAGAAAAGCTACTGTTTGGCTATCACCAAACAATGATGAACTAGTGCCATTCGGTGCGTGTGAAATCCTATTCCTGGCATAGGAGGGGCCTTCACCTTTGCTGGGAACCAGGGAGTCGCTGTTTCTATCCATGCCAAATGAGCATTTTATATATGCTTTTGTTCTTTCATTCAGTCAACAAACTATGCTGAGCAGCTATTCAGCACCAGACAGGAGGACTGACTAGGACACACAGGGTGTTATGGCCTGAGCTATTTTCTATATTGCATCTTATGCAGGAGAATCGGATCTGGGATGAGAAGGTTGGAGGGCAGGGCATGAACCCAGAGATTGGCAGGGCAACGAAGGGAGGCCGAGGGCAATGCAGCCCACATCCTCTGCTGACTGCAAAATGCTGGCCCCAAGATTCTAACCTCAGTAACCGACTTAAAAGTGAATTTCTGTATTCCGTGCACTCCAGAACGTTCTCGGATAATATAGAGAGCCAAAGGCAGAACTAATGCAGAGCTGTAGTTAATCAGAACTGAAGGAGAGCTACGAATCCCTCCATGAAATATGATCAGAAAGCAGCCTGTGAATGTGCGACGAGCTCTTTTATGTCATGGGAATGTTTCAGCCTCAGTCCACATCTGTGACATAATGGGCCCTAAGTCATGAGTCCTCCTCATCCCTGGGAGGCTGCGAAAGAACAGGAGCTGCGAGGTTGGGCCCTCGGAACCTGAGCTTCCTTCACTGTCTGTCCTTCAAGTTTATCTATCACCTTAAAGCTTTGTGAGCGGCAGGGCATTTACAATGTTTCTAGTGCAGCACTGGATGTCCTGGAGGCAGCTCTATAGAACAGGCTGACCTTGAACTCAGTGATCCCCCTTCCTCTGCCGCCCGAGTTTCCCCCTTCCCCTACCAGGCCCCACGTCTGCTGGGATTAAAGGCAAGTGGGACTATACCCAGTTTAAACATTTCTTTATGGTTTCTTTTGGTTTGTTTTTGTTTGTTTTTTCGAGACAAGGTTTCTCTGCTGTAGCTCTGTCTGTCCTGGTACAGGCTGGCCTCGAACTCACAGAGATCCGCCTGCCTCTGCCTCCCGAGTACTGGGATTAAAAGTGTGCGCCACCACCGCCCAGCAGCTTAGACATTTCCCATTAAAGTAACTTGGATTCGGAGTTTCCATCAGACCCTATTGGGTCAGGAACACTTGAAGGGAGACCTGAGAGGACCTTATCGAGTTTGTGGGGCCCAGAAGCTCTGAAAGGAAGATGAAAGGTTTCACTGAGATCCTGCCCACACAGGGGAAGCAGAGGAGACAAGTAAGCTGGCGCTTGGTGAGCTGTGCAGATCCAGCAAGGAAGCAGTAAAACCCAGGCGCCCGGCATCTCTGGAGCCACCAGACTTGCTTCCTCTTGGCCCACGGGGCCACTTCCTCATTTTCCCTGCCAAGCTCAGACTTTTGTGTCAGGAGGAAGAAAGATCTGGTGGAGGAGAGCCAGGCCAGCCCAGGGGTCAGAAAGCCATCCTTGGTGCTCCAGGGACGGACTGTTCTCAGTGTGGCTGCTTGTGACAAGGGAACAAACTTCAGAAACAGGAGGCACTACGGATGGGAAGGAGACACTGTGTGAGGCAGCAGGCAGAGGCTGCGCAGCCAGAATTGAGTCAGGTTGTCTGGATCTGCAAACACACACACACACACACACACACACACACACCACTCCTGCAAGTGTCCTAAGTTCTCTACCTGTTTCTCAGTCATAAGACATCTCAGCAGTTAAGAGCAGGTACTTCTCAGAGGACGAGGACCAGAGTCACGCTGTAACTCCAGCTCCAGCATATACAACACCTCTGGCCTCTGAGAGCACCTGCTCTGACGTGTACGTTCCCACATGCAGAACCTCACACATATACATCATTAAAAGATTTTTTTTTCCTTCTTGGTTTTTTGAGACAAGGTTTCTCTGTGTAGCCCCGGCCATCCTGGAACTCACTCTGTAGACCACTCTGTGGTCTCGAACTCAGAGATCCACCTGCTTCTGCCTCCAAAGTGCTGGGATTAAAGGCATGTGCCACCATTGCCTGGCTTAAAAATCTTTCAAAATAGGTAAGGGCCTGGGGAGATGGTTCAGTGCTTAGGAGCACTTACTGCTGCAGAGACCTGAGTTCGGGTCCCAGCACCCACGTGGTGGTCCACAACCATCCATCATTCCATTTAAGGGGTACTCAGT
This sequence comes from Cricetomys ansorgei, assembly GCA_026225945.1. Lineage (NCBI taxonomy): Eukaryota > Metazoa > Chordata > Mammalia > Rodentia > Nesomyidae > Cricetomys > Cricetomys ansorgei. The sequence goes on from JAMJFZ010001005.1 coordinate 1,377,126, forward strand.
GCCCTCTTCTGACCTCCTCAGGCACCAGGCACACACGTGGTGCACACGCATACATGCAGGCGAAAGACACACACTAAATACGATCAATGAATAAAACAATTTTAAACTTTTTCAATAGATGAACGAATGCCCTGAACGTTCCATGGAAACAAAAGCCCCGAACCACAAGCCCTGGGGAAATGGAGGCTCCTCCCCCGTCAGAGTACGAAGTGCCCAGCACCCAGTGAATGCTCTCAAACATCAGTGATCAGTCACACCACTCAGTTAGGGGTGCAAGTCAGATTCTGAGTAAGAAATCAGTCTCTTCCTTTCGCAAACACCGGGGTCCTTTGATGGGGCCTGTGGGAGCTGCCGCCCTATGCCCCCGCCCCACTCCTTACAATACTGAGATTTGAACCCAGGGCCTCACGGGCGCTCTAAACACTAAGAATCTTGCCTAGCCCTCCCCCCAACACACACATTTTATTTGGAGCCTTATCTCGACAAGTTGCCAGAGAAGGCCTTGAATTTGCATCCCTCCTGCCCCAGCCTCCTGAGTAGCTGGGATTTTAGGCCTGGGCCACCACACTCTGTGTGTGCCCAGCTCAATCCACCGACAGCAGCGGGAAGCCTCTGAGCTCACCTTTAAGTCTGGGCCAGGCTGGGCAAGCTTGGCTCCCAGCTGTGTCTCAGAGAACTTTATGAAGTTAACTTTTCAGAGGCCTGGATGGAGTCTGTCCCAGTAAGCTTCGGCTGTCGTCGACACACCCGGCAAGAGGCGGCCTCAGCCGAGAAGCTGCTCCTGTCGGATTAGCTCGTGGCCAAGGGCGTGAGACATTTTCTGAAGCCAGGCTCCATCTTCCCAGGCCTGTCAAGTTGACAAGCCAACCATGGCACGGCCATTTCTCCCTATTTCCTCTTTAGGCCGATGCTTTTCTTAAAAATTTTTCTGGCATATAAATGTATTCCATGCGTTTCTGTGAGTACTCGGCCAAGGTAACTTAGAAATCGTCACAAAGGAACTGCTTTCCAAATGGAACTGGAGGTCAGTGTCACTGGAATATGTAGGTAGGTCCCAATTTGCGGCGTGTGCTTGCTTTTTAAAGAGAAAGAAGGGAGTTCGAGGGAGAGAGAGGAGACACTCACAATGCTGGAGACGCACCGTGTGGCCCCGGCTGGTTGGGACTCACTTCAGAAACAAATCTGGCCTCAAACCAAATTGTGATAACCTTGTAAGTCATTCATTACTTAAGCAACCATAATTTGCATAGCTTAGGACCTGTCTCAAGAGGAAGTTGCGAGCTGAAAGCATCGGTAGTGACCACCGCTGTGTCCTGACACCACCTGTACCCCTCTCGGGTTCACCCTTGACCTCTTATTCCAGTCAGTAAGCAAATGACTAAGGCCACTGAGCAGGCAGTGTGTACCTGGGGCCCCAGCACTTGGGAGGCACAGGTAGGGGAAGAACAGTCATGGCTCAACCCATGGCTGGGGGTTTAGGTCTAGCCTGGACCCTGGCAGTCCCAATGCAAGTTAGATTTGAGCCACCTGTCCTCCCGGTGTGCCAATTAAAGAGATAAATGGTGAACTGCAAAGAAAGGAGGCTTGTCAGTGTGGCCACACTGGAAAGAGGAACAAACAACTCAGTCCTCAAGGCCATCTTCTGGACGTGAGGATTTGGCTTAAGGGCGTGGGGGGCAGGGTGGGGGGAGGTGTGATTAAGCAGTCCTGGCCAAGGTGGGGCCTCATGTCACTGAGACTTGACTTACCCTGGTGTCTGCTCTGGTCAGCCCAGCATGGTGAGCTGCTATCAGAACTGTGTGAAATCTCTTCCCGCTCTGGCTGACATCAGACGTCCCTGCCCCCAACATGAGATTCCTGGAAAATTCTGTTGGAGAGTCTGAGAGCAAAAGTATCTCCAGAAAGGCTGAAAACCCTGGCCTATGCTGTAAGACTCTATTTGAGTGAAACAGAAAGAGAGAGAGAGGAGAGCCATGTTTCCTGTTCTCAGTTTTAGAAAAAATTCCGGCCAGATTGTGTTTTAGACGTGTTTGTGTTGCCCTGCGTGCTGTATTAGACAAATGTGAGCACCCCTAATCGTAAAGGTCAGCAGGAGCCTCACATGGAGAGACTCGTGGCCACGGGCCAGTGCGGCAGAATGAACGCCATCCGGAAACAAGAAAACCCACCTGAAATCACTTCCAAGCCCTGTTTTATTTTCTCTCACCGACATCCGGTGACTTGCTGGTGAGACTATTTCACATGATAAACAGGTTATGTTTTTTAAATTACGGATACAGCCAAATTCATTCCAACTAGCCTGTGAAAGTGGAGTCTGGAGAGGCTAGGGGTCTAGCTCTGTGGCAGAGGCCCTGGGTTTGAACCCCAGCACGGTGAGGAGGAACGGCAGCACACTAATTGTCATCACAGTGATAATCAAACAACCAAACTTGTACCTTCCGGTGACAGATTTTCTTCCAATCCCCTCCCCCCAAGAAGAGGAACCGAGTACACCCTTCCTTCACCCAGCACGATGCCTGTGCCGTAGTGCACAGTGACTGTCTGTTGGAGGAATGAATGGAAATTCTGAGAAGGAACTCATGACACTTGTGTAGCATTCAGAGCTGAGTGGGAAGGGCTGCTGGGGCACAGCAGCGGGAGCACAGTCCAGAGCCAGGAGGAAGCTCATGAACTGTAAAAAGCCTCAAACGGAAGCAGCCATTCAAAGAAACGATTGGCTTCTTCAGTAGGAAATATCCTGCTCATGAATTCTTGGATAAAAGAAGTAATAGTAACACAAATACTGAAGATGCACAGGAGGAAGACTGTAAATCCCTTTCCCTGCGATACCAAAATAGCAGAGAGTAGGTAACATTAAAAAGAAATACACTTCTCACAGTTCTGCAGGCTGGGAAGTCCCATGTCAAGACACCATCATCTGGCAAGGGCCCCATGTTGGCGGCGGGGCAGGGGGGCGAGAGAGCACTCAACATTGTGACTGTGCTTGACAGTTGTCAACTTGACACAAACTAGAGTCACCCCAGAAGAGACTCTTAATTGAGGAATTAGACTGCCCTACAGGCAAGTCTGTGGGGCAATTTCCTTGATTAATCACCGATGTGGGAGGCCCCGCCCACTGTGACTCCCAACTCTTTGCACTGAGGGTTAAGTGTCTAGAACACAAACTCTGAGGCACACAGTCAGACTACAACAAAGAGGTCTGGCAACGTCACGTGAGAAGCACGTCACACTGCGGCCGGTGCAGGGCAAGAGAGAGGTCACACGGGTGCTCTCAGAATCAGTCGCCCTGTGCTTTTAGACTTCTCCGGTCCTCTCCCTTCAGGATGCATTTTAGAAGCTCTCATGGGAACGCCTTCCTTAACGCCCAACAAGCCAGGCTAAGTCAGAGAAAGGCCAGACTACCGGAAGTTAGAATCGGGACGGAATCATCATACAGTCCAACACAAATGGGCACAAAAGACAACCAACCTTCAAAAGAACGGAAGAGTCGGCCATGGCAACGCACACTGTAGTCTCACACTTGAGAGGCCGAAGCAGGGGGATTGCTGTCATGCACACACTATGTCAGAAACCAGCTAGCACATTTGTGTCTTTCCATAACATCAGATTTTGTCGTCAGGTAGCCCTGCCTCTCCTGGTAACCCAGCTGTGCTAACTAGTTCACGTCAACCTGACGCAAGCTGAGAGGAGGGAGCTTCAGTTACGAAATTGCCTCCATAAGATTGAGCGAGCCTGTAGGACATTTTCTTAGTGATTGATGGGGGAAGCCTAGCCCATGGTGGGTGATGGTGATGCCATCTGTGTGTGTGTGTGCGCGCTTGGTTTGGTGGGGAGAGGGTTTGTTTGGTTTGGTTTGGTCTTTGTCTTTTTGAGACAAGGTCTCTGAGCAGCTCTGGCTCTCCTGGAACTCACTATGTAGACTAAGCTTGTCTCTGCCTGTCCTGGGATTAACAGTGTTCTCCACCATGCCCAGCAGCTAAGTTTTTTCAATAATTGAAGTTTGCACTACAAATTTCCCATTTATAAATATACTAGCAGGACCAAAAGGCTCACTGGTTTCCTTTAAAAAAAAACAAAAAACTGATTCATTGCAAAACTGTGGTTCTGTGTTTTCAATATATTAACTTGGAAAAATATTAGCCTTACCTTATCTCAGTGTGTTCCCAGCATGGCAGACTTTCATAGATTTAAAATACCAGATGGCTATTTACAAATCAATCTCATATATTCCTTTCTTAAAATATTCTTAAAGTTTTAAAAATTAACCTTTATGTGCATGAGTCTTTGTGTGTGTGTGTGTATGTGTGCGTGTGTGTATGTGTGTGTGTGCATGTGTGTGTGTATGTGTGTGTATGTGTGCGTGTGTGTGTATGTGTGTGTGTGTGTGTATGTGTGTGTGTGTGTATGTGTATGTGTATGTATGCATGTGTGTGCATGTGTGTGTGTGTGTGTGTGTATGTGTGTCACATGTATGTAATGCCTGAGGAATACAGAAGAGGCCATCAGATAATCTGGAAACGTGTGGGTACCAGGACCTGAACCAGGTCCTCTACAAGAGCAGTAAGTGCTCTTAACAGCTGAGCCATCTCTCCAGGCCTTACAATAATTCTTAAAGCTAAAGCAGTGTTCTAACATGGGCACCTGAATCCTTTAGATAAAATTCTCGAGGGTTGCTATATGAGTCCTTCAGTTTTTTATAATGAACTATTTGTAGACTGATTCAATGAAAGGGTGTTAATTATGTCTTTAACACATAGTAAAAGTTGCAATTGGTTTCTTAATAAGCATTATTTAATGCATTACCTGGCAATAGCCACAGTGTATTTTAAGATAATTGGAAAGAAGGGGGGCCATATATTCATCAGTGAGCAGAGAGGACAGATTTGTGCGTTTTTGATATAACTGAAGCACAGCACACTCACCTGTGAGCCTCGTTCATCCGAGCGGGGCGGGGAGGGATGTTGTACCTCTGTATAGCTCCATGTGGCTTAGGGCATTCATACGACACTCTTGTGTGAGTTCTGTGTATTGAAGATTTATTTGGGTTTTAATTATAGCCATGTGCTGGGTGTTACAGACTTACAGCGGCAAAGCCAGTGCTGAGACTTGTACAAATCTTCTATTAACGAAAATTAAAAACTGTTGTCGCTCAATATGACTAACACACATTTCGCTTTGTCGATTTTAGAGCGACATTAGTGATCAGCTGGTTATGTCTGGCTGTTCCTTTTTGAAGTGGAATATCCTCTTAATTTATATTTGCCCTATTGTCTGAACATTAGCTATTGTCTTTATTGTTGTACTATATGAAAAGAGAGAGACAGAGAGAGAGAGAGAGGAAGGCAGGCAACTCGATGGGCTAGGCAGTAAGCAGAGCATGGGGGCACATGGGGGACTGTGCATTGGAGAAGCTGGATCCAGAGCTTTGGGTACCCCTCCCCGACCCAACAAACACAACACACACACACACACACACACACACACACACACTGCGAGCAAAGGAAGACATTGCTAGCAGTAAAATCAGTAAGGATGGATTTCACTCTGTAATCAGCTTGAGCTGGACTCTGCTTCCCTGTCTGCAGCGGGAGGTGGGCCTTCTGAGGAAGGGTGAGGAAACAGGTCAGGCGAGTCAGAGGTCTGGAAGTTGCAAGAATCAGGAAAGGGTAGGAGGAGAGTCATGAAACCTGCAGGATTTGCTAACTGGCGCTTACTCAAGTCAGGATCCTCCTCCGCGGCTGCAGGCTGCCTTCCTGAACCCTTGCTGAGGGACCAGGAGCTCTGGCAGAGATGCTCTGTCTGCACCTGTAGGGGCAGTTTATTAAACTAGCTGCTCTGAAGAGCTCAGGAAGCTGCCTGCTTCTGTGTCAGCTCTTAGAAGCCACGTTAGTGGCTGTTCAAGTCACTCACTGTAGGAAGTGAGTGAAATAATTCTTTGTGCAGACAGACGACAGTTTGTCATGAGCCAAGAGGCAGGCCTCAGGTTTAAAGGACCCTGGCTAGAGTCTGCTGAGGAGACCGTCTTTGCCATCACCCACTTCCAGATGCTGGCAGACCACACTACCGCCGTACAGGTGCACCTGACAACCATCACATCACAGAGTTCCTCTCTGGCTCACAAGAGTGACTGATTCCTCCTTCATCGCCATAACCACACATAATAATATCCAGTAGGTTGTTTGTGGTACTGTATCAAGTATCCCCAGATATCTTTTACACTAATTCTTTCTCCTGTCACCATGATAAAATACTGACAAAATATCTCAGGCCTATTGGTGGTGTACACCTTTAGCCCCAGCAGGGAGGTAGAGGCAGAAGGATCTCTTGAAGTTCAAGGCCAGCCTGGTCTACACAGCTAGTTCCAGGACAGTCAGAGCTATATAGAAAGACCCTACCTTAAAAGACAGTTTAGGGGACAGGTAGTGGTGGTGCACACCTTTAATCCCAGCACTCGGTAGGCAGAGGCAGGCGGATCTCTGTGAGTTCCAGGCCAGCCTAGTTTGCAGAGTGAGTTCCAGGACAGCCAGAGTTACAACGGAGAGCTCTGTCTCCCACCTCAGTTAGCCTGCTCAACATCATCCCTCACAGGAGTGCCTGCAAGCTCGTCTCCTAGGTGACGCCAGGTCCTGTCAATTTGACATCACAGGTGGCTTTAGTTTCTGTCAAATACCTCATTCTCCAATACCTGTTTGTATTTGTTTTTTATGGCAGTGGCATTTGGAATAGTTCAAACTCATGAAGGGGGGAAATAAAATAGCTCTCACCAAAAAGGGGAAGGGGTAGTTTATTCTGGAGCCAAATATAAGTGGCCTGGGAACACGGGTTTAGGTAATCCCAAAGTCTATGTTCCAATGTGATAACAGATTCTGTAGTAACAGAGCAAACACAGCCATAAGTCAACACACTTTTCAAATCCATCAGCGGAGTGGTCTTCCAACAAGGTGATTGGCAGATCCAGTTGGAGTAGCTCTTGGGGGAGAGAACCATAGTATATAATGTTCTCACCTTTAGGGACAATCCAAATGTTGGTTCTCCACCAAGGCCAGAGAAGAACTCAGATTCCTTTTTTAAAAAGTATATATTTTAATTTAGTTTTATTTTATGTGGACAAATGTGTACACATGCCTTCCTGGTGCCCATGAAGGCCAGAAGAGGGTGTCAGATCCCTTGGAACTGGAGTTACAGAGGCTGAGAGGCACCACGCGGGTGCTGGGGACTGAACCCAGGTCCTCTACCAGAGAGACCAGTGCTCTTAACCACTGACCCATCTGTCCGGCCCCCAGAATTCCTTCTTTTGACCAGAAATCAGAAGCTTGCCCTGATAACTCCAACTTTTCACACTGTACTTGGGAGGTGGGATCCAAAGCTGGAGAGGACAAGCCTCCCAATGCCCATCTGCCTGCCCAGCACTTCCGCGTGCTAATTCCTGAGTGGGTCCTGCTCTCAGAGCCTGCTGAAGTCAGAAAGTGGGGTTTAGAAGTTTGCCTCCCCTTCTGTCCCAAAAGCTCAGGTGCCGTGGAACCCCCAAGTGGGCAGCACAGCAACACACTGGTGTCGGAAGCCATGCAGTTCCTGTAAATATAACCAGGACCTATGAATTCCGGTGTGAAAAGCAACCGTGTTAGAGAAACCATGAGATGGGATTTTAGACCACTAAACAGAATGTTCAAGCCGTTCACTTACCTAAAAAATAAAGCCGGGAGGTAGCGGCGCATGCCTTTGATCCCATTCGGGAGGCAGAGGCGGGTGAATCTCAGAGGTCTACAGAGCAAGTTCCAGGACAGCCGGGGCTACACACAAACCCTGTCTCAATAAATTAAAATCAATTAATCAATCAATAAAAATCTAAATGATCCCAAGGCCGATGAGCACAGGCTGAAACCTTTGTTCCACTGGTTTGCTTTCTGGACTATAGTGCGGATGGTTCCAGAGGCAAAGCTCAGAGGTTGAGCACTGGCTGCTCCGGCACCTGTGTGGTGGCTCGCAACCATCTGTAACTGCAGTTCCATGGGTCTGATGCCCTCTTCTGGCCTCCATGGGCACTGCATACATACATGTAGGCAGAGCACTCATACACGATAGATAGATGATTGATAGATAGATGGATGGATGATAGATAGATAGATGATAGATAGATAGATAGATAGATAGATAGATAGATGATTGATAGATAGATGATAGATAGATGATAGATTGATAGATAGATAGATAGATAGATAGATGATAGATAGATAGATAGATAGAAGTAGATAGGAATTTTGAAATAGGATGTATGTAGTACTGGCTGTCCTAGAACTTCTTAGCTCAGGCTATCCTAGAACTCAGGATCCACCTGCCTCTGCCTCTCTGCTGGGATTAAAGGTGTGTACCACCATGCCTGGCAAACTTTTTAAACAATTGCTTCTTCATTTAGAGAAGCATTAAGTGGGGGATGGGAGAGGAAGACTTCTACATGGGCCTGAGGGAAGCACAACTCACTCCCTAAGACCCAGGAAGAGAATTCCCTCAGTACACTAACTTGCCCGTGGACCTTAGGGTTTATTTAGTTGTTTAGGGTTTTGTTGTCATTGTTCTGTCTTTTTTATCAGAAATTTGTTTTAATATCTTTTTAAAACGTATCTTTCTATGTATGAGCGTTTTGGGCCCCTCACTTGTGGTCCCCACAGCTTCCTCACCCAGTCTGTGTCCTGGGAGGTTTTACCCTGAGAGCAGGCATGCATATAGGTGGTGGGTACAAAGGTGTCAGTAATCTGACTTTACTTAAACAGTAAAAAGAAATAGGTAGAAAGAAACAACGGCTAGTAAGCGACTAGAGCCTCTATTACAGACCCACAATTCCAACTTGAAGAGAAAAGCTGGTTGTTTTCCAACCACCCACCCACGCCCACAGTAACCTCTTATTTCCTCAAGCTTTAATCCTCAAGTGGGAGGCACTTTGCTTCCTGTAAATACAAAGACCAAGGTTTTAGTCCATCAGACAGAACAATCCCAGTACACGTTGGGGGGGGGGGGGGACGGACACGGACGGACGGACACGACGACACGGGACGAGGGGGGAGGAACAGGGGGAACGACACACAGGGTTGCCTCTGTGGGCACAAACACACACACACACACATCACAGGATCAAACACAATCAAACCCTTAGACGCCTTCCCTCAGCAAGGGTTCCAGATGCTGCCAGCAGGTGGCAGGCACAGCCAGTAGGAAAGGCTGAAGTTTAAAAAGAGAAAAATCTGAGGCACTTCAGGGAGAAAATCTCAGGGTTCTGGAAAGATCCATGAAGAGAAAACTGTCGTGTGAACAGACAATGTGATCTTGCTGAGTGTAATTAGGGATACTGGTTTTATTCATACTTGTACTTCGGGATCCTGGGTCCTGTTGTTTTCAACTTAATGTTAAGGAAAATGTAAGAATGGGTGAAGGCCGGAGAATAGTAGAGTCCCAGAGGCCTGCCAGTGCAACAGCCACTCTTCCACCTTCTTCCCACGCTCTGTTTGCACACATCAGCTCCCATACCACCGCCAGGAATTCTGGGGAGCCCCAGCAGAGGTGCCTCATGTTACAGGGAAATCAGGGTGCCCTCTTGGGGTCCTAGTCTCCTTACAAGAATTTAAAGATGGGAGTGGTGGCACAAGCCTTTAATCCCAGCACTCGAGAGACAGAAGCTGGCGGATCTCTGTGAGTTCAAGGCCAGCCTGGTTTGCAGAGTGAGTTCCAGGCCAGCCAGGGGCACATAGTGAGAACAGATCTCAAAATAACAAGCAGGAGGAGAGGAAGGAAGAAAGGAAGGGAAGGAGGGAGGGAGGCAGGAAGGAAGGAAAGAAAGATAGATAGATAGATAAAGAAAGGAAGAAGGAAAGAAAGAAGGGTGGGTTATGTAGTAATTCATTGCTGCTGGGGCAGCTCAGCAAGGAGACAAGGAAGCATTCTCATATGTGTAAACTCTGCCAGACCTCCGCAGAGGGAACCACCATCATGGCTAACACCATACTAGACAGTGGAACCGCAAGTGTCTGAGCTCAGGTGTTTTATTGATTCAGAACTCCTCAGGTGTTCTAACTATTGATTCTAACTCCTCAGGTGATGGCACATGCAGATCATTAGTAATTAAACATCCCCCACAGAAATCCAACATCTGCAAACAATATAAAACACCCTAGACGTCCCCTTACCCAACAGCGCATAAAACAATTATTTTACATACAACTAAAAATAAACCTCTGAAACAGGGTTACTTAAGAACAGACCCACAAGGACAAATTTTATTAGAGTTTAAAATGAACTGGCAAACACCTGGCAGCAGGCTGTAAATCTCAGCAGCTACTCAGAGGAGAGAGAAGCCATGTCAGGAAGTGGGTATGCAAGTCAGCAATATGCAGACAAGCGGCCATGGCGGAGAAGGGAGCTTTAGAGGAAGAAGCCTGAAATGTTAGGGAAGCCAGGGGTAGGAAAGAGATGGAAAGAAAAGGAAAGGTTTGCTTCTCAGAAGTACTTAGACTTAGGAAACCACGGCTCAAGTGGGGGAGCAGGGCACCGTGGGGACACACACTCTGTACATGCCCGCACTAGGGCCAGGAATCCTGGGAAGGGAGAGTACTGTATCTCATTAAAGGGATAATTATCTCTCCTCTCACTTGAGCATCGCTTAAAAGTGGATCTGCCTTCCAGAGGGGAGGACCCTCAGCCGGGGGTCCCGCGGAGATGTTAGGTCCACAGCCAGGTCCCAGGTACTAGCGCTGCCTGTTACAGTGCAGCCAGGGAGACGGTGGGGAGCTGCTGCCCTAACTCGGTGTGTAGCCCATGGATCTTCCCCTATCAAAGCAAAACAAAGTGATATCCATCTGCTTCCTTAGAGTCCACGATTCCCAACAGTGCCTTGAATCAGGTGCCTCGGCGGAACGCCGAATCTCCGCTTCCGCCATCCTTCACAGCCTCCAGGGATCTCCGCCGAAGGACATCTGCGCTTGGGCAGCTCACTTTCTCACTCTGCTTTTTTCTTAGGATGAAGATGTTGGAGAGCAGAACGCACCGGGAGACAGCGCAGTCAGGAGCAGGGCTGTACAAAGCGGAGAGCAAGGAAACGCCCGGCAGGTAGGGCAGGTGTGGGATGTTTCATCATTGTGGCCCCAGCTACTCAGAGGGCAGAAGCAGGAGTCAGGGCCAGCCTGGGGTGAGACCTCCTCAAAGGAGAAGAACTCAGATGATGAGGTGAAGGACCCAAGTCAGACGCCCCGCCCTGGACTCCATGGAGCCTAAGCGTCCCTTCCAGGACTCTAGCTTGCTCAAGTCTTGGGTAGTTTTTCTGTTTGTTTGTTTGTTTGTTTTAAGGGGTGTTTTGTTTTGGGTTGGGGTTTGTCGTTTTATCTTACTGTTGTTGTTGGGACGGACAGGGTCTCATGTGACCCAAGCTAGCTTCAAAGTTAATATGCAACAGACGGAGCTCCTGATCCAGTGGCTTCAGCATCCCACGTGGTAGGGTCCCAGGCACCACGGCTGGCCAGGACCCCATGATGCTTCATTCATATAGTCCATTTAGCTAGAATTTCTTCTGCTGCCGGAAGAAAAATGAGTACTTACTCATGTAGATCATCCTTTGGAGAGTACTTCTGAGTACCCACAACTGGGAAAATCATTGCAGCAAAAATTAGAAGATGAAAGTTGGTTTTTCATCCAAGAGGAGAGAATCGGTGGTACTCAGCACTTACACGAACACCCGGTCTCGTGCATGCCGCTATTGGGGTGACACTGCTGTCTTATTTACTGCTTATCTCATTAATATATTGTGCAGTGTTTGTTGTCACCAATGTCCTCCAGCAAACACACCATTTATTCTGCACCACACAGATGCTTACAGCAGCTGTATTCATAATTGGCAAACCTTGGATTCAGCCCAGATACCCGTCAATAATCCTGATGTACAATAGTCCATTCAGATAATGCAGTCTCTCTCAGCTCTAGAAAGAAACAAGCAATGATTTTATGAAAAGAAATAGAGGAGCCGGAAGATAGGGTGAACCCACAGACGGGCGAAGAGGTAGCAGTTCCGGGACGTGGGGAGGAAGTAAGGGTGAGCTGCAGGAATCCTAGGAGTCTGGAGCCATTCTGTACAGCACTACATGGTGAAGATCCGCTGTTAGATGATTATCCAAACAACTGAGCACACCAGAAAATGACCCTTGTATTAGTCAGGGTGTGCTACAGGAATAGAGCTTATAAAAGAGAAAGGGGATTTGTTAGAGTGGCTTACAGGCTGTGGTCCAGCTAGTCCAATGATGGCTGTCTGCCAACAGAAGGTCCAAGAATCGAATAGTTGTTCCGTCCAGTTGGTTGGATGGCCCAGCTGGTTTCCAGAATATACTGGAATACTGAAGAGAAGTAGGCTCTAATGCCAGTGAAGGAATGGACTTGCCAGAGATAACAAGAACAAACAGGCAAAGAGAGAACTTCCTTCTTCCATGTCCTTATATAGGCTTCTAGAAGGTATGGCCCAGATTTAAGGTGGACCTTATCTTCCCACCTCAAAAGATCCAGATTAAGCCGGGTGGTGGTGGCACACACCTTTGATCCCAGCACTCAGGAGGCTAGCCTGGTCTCCAGTGTGAGTTCCAGGACAGCCAGAGTTACAACAGAGAAACCCTATCTCAAAGGAAAAAAAAATTAAAAGTGGATCTTCCCACTTCAAATGATTTAATTAAGGAGGGAGAAAAAAAATCCCTCACAGGTGTGCCCACCCACTTGGGTTTCCAGATGTAGTCAGGTTGACAACTGAGAATAGCCATCACAATCCTGAAGGTAGACTGTGGGATTTGTGCGATCATCGGTGCAGAAGATTCATCCATGATAACAAATGGATCACTCTGGTGCAGGACGTTGGCAGGGGAGAGTACACTGTGTGCAAGGAAATCTCCATATTTACAGCTAATTTTTGCCATGAACCTGCAATTGCTCTAAAAAGTCTTTTTTAAAACATTGTTTCACAAAAGAACAAAGCAAAACTTCTGACTGTAAACAAATGTGCAGGCCGAGCAGGGCCACGGGGGGCTTTGGGTGAGTTGAAGGTAGCCATTGAATGCACACAGTGGACCAGTCGGGGAGCAGAGTGGAGAGTCGGGGAGCTGGTGTGAGAAGATGGCGGCAGAAAGAAAGTAGCTGGGAAGCAGAAGATCGACCGTGATAACAAATGCTAAGGATAATTTTGGTGACCATTTTAAAAGATGAGAAAGAATTAAACAGAAGCATTCCGTAGACGGCAGGGAGCTTGAGACACGTTGACAACAGAACACCTTGATCATTTCAATCAAATATTTATTAAATTATTGGCCAAGCTAGATGTCAGGTAGACAGCTCAGTTAAGAGCACTGACTGCTCCTGCTGAAGACCTGGTTGCCATTCCCAGCACCCACATTGCAGCTCACAACCGTCTGTAACAGCAGATCCATGGGATCCGATGCCCTCTCTTGGCCTCTCTGGGTACTGCATACACGTGGCATATATACACACACAGGCAAAACATGCATACGCATAAGTAAATAAGTAAATCTGATTCTAAAAGAAGGCTTAACTGGCCGAGACTCACCTCCGCCCTGGTGTCTGGAACTTGGACTCAGCCTGTCTTCCTGTTGTTCACACCCTCACAGTTCTTGAACGCCACTCTAGGAAGCCAAGTGGGAATAGAATGTGTCTTGATGTTCTGTGTATCCTTGGTATCTTTCTGGGTCAGATGTGACGTCTCTCTGTGTTGCAGCAGAGGATATGACATACTCATACAGCAGAGAGCAGTAGCTGAGCTCCAGCCACACACCTCCCAGTGCACACACAGAACCAATATGCGCCTGAACACACCCCAGCCATGTACAATGGCCAACTTCACCACGCGAAGAATTATTGTGGAATGGGGTGAGGGATGTTGTGGATACTCGGGTGCACGTTGCACTGAAGTTATCAGGGCAAGGGCAACGCCCCCTGAGACCCAATGGGGAGGATGAGAGTCCACAGGGGAGGCTGTCAGCGTTGGAGGATGAGACAGGTGTTCATACCCGCAAGCCTTGGTTTGGTTTGGGGACTCTGGAAATGGGCTGGTTCAATGTGAAGGGATAATTACACAGCCTCTGCTGTTATCTTCATTTAGCCCTTCCCCCAAACCAGAGCTGGTGTCTGGTGTTGAATGATTACAGCATACACAGGAACAAAAGTCAGAAATGTGGACACGTTCCCTTTTCAGAAAACAGAAAAGATGGTGATGGGGAGGCCAGAGCCCTCTGGGAGGAAAGAACATAAGTGTAATCCTGGATTTCCTGTGATGATAAAGGGGGAAACACCCATGCAGTAGATAATGTGAGCCACTTTTTGCATAATAGGTTAAAAGGGATAGTTGAACATTCTTTGCCTGAATGCTGAGCAAAAGAACCCAGAGTCCATACTGCCCAGATTCTCATTATTCTTTCTGCCCCAATGTCTGATCTCCAGGGCGACAGGCAGATCACAATTGAGCAGGAGTCTCTAGGGAACAAGGAAGACACGGAGGACGCTGACCAAGAGGAACGCCGAAAAGGGTACCGTTCTTAAGCCAGGGATACAGCGGTGCATGTTTTCTTCTGTCCTTTTTCGTTTTGTTTTATTTTCTTCCATTTTTAAATTTTGCTACGCTTCACTAGAAATTGTCACCGCCTCCAGCCCTGCCCACCCAACACCACTTGGAAAAATTAATGGCCAGGGTAGTATTCTCATTAAAGGTATAAATTACCAACTAATGGCTCCAGCACAAACGTAAGGAGTCAATTCATCTTCTCCATGTCAATCAATAGCAGTTGATTTCCACATTAAATCTCAGAAAACTAGCTCAGGGAGATGGCTGGGTGGCTAAGGGCACTTGCTTCCAAGCCTGAAGATCCTGGAAGAGGAGCACCAACTACCGAAAGTTGTTCCCAGACTTTCCCCATTTGTCTGGGGCACACACATGTTCACACATGTACACACAAAATAAAGAAATGAAATAGTTTTTAAACTGATGCCTTTCTTGTCTTGTAGCCTTGAATTATCCCCGGTTTTTACAGTCACCTAAGACAGGAGAGACTGTGGGCGTGTGTTTGACAGGGTCTCCTATATAGCCCAGGCTGACCTTGAACTTGTCTTTGCCATCCTCTTACCTGATCTCAAATGCTAGGGTCACAGGTGTGAGCTGCTAAACCTGGTTGAGGCAATATGATTATCTTTATTTTGGGCTAGTAAAACGAAACTTGAAGAAATAGCCAACCCAAGGCCAGTCCATTGAGAGCAAATGGTCTGAAATATTAGCCTGTATCATAATACACACATGTCCATTTTCTAAATTCCTATGTAAATTTTATTCAAATTTTATATCTTTAAAGAACTTTTTTTAAAAAAAGACTTACCTATTTTTAGTGTATATGTGTGTCAACTGCATGTATGTCTGTGCAGCATGTATGTACTGGTGCCAGTGGAGGCAGGAAGGAGCCATCGGGACCCTGGAGCTGGGACTACAGATGACTGTGAGCTGCCATGTGGGTTCCAGGAACCAAACCCAGGTCCTCTTCAGGAGTGGTGTGCACTCCACCAGCAAGCTCCTCCAGCCCCTGAAGAACTTTTATTCTTATCCATCAGAACAATGTCTCTCAAACCACTTAGACTGGGGTGGAGAGGTCTTAGCACATGTACACCATCAAGAAAATTTGTCAAGTTCCATCCTTCACTTGCTTTATGAGGCTCTGACCCAGGGGACGAATGTTAGTGGCACTGAATCACCAGTGGGTGGAGAATTGTTCAGCCTGGACAACCAAATGAAGCAAGTGTCTGCACTCACAACTTTGCTGCATAGGGTCAGAATTACACGCTTTCCTTGCCACTAAAAGATCTGATAAAGTCCATGCACAAAGGATGGAGGGTCTCTCGGTGGCTCTTTACTGTTGCTGTTTTAACAACAAAACAAAACATTGTCTCCTCAAGAAACTTAGTCTTTATCATGCTTTGATTTGCCTAATGTCTTCTGGCATGGCGGCCTCCCAGTCAGAAACCCTGCTGTCCTATGGTCTTGGTTAGTTACCCATCCCGGTTCTGTTCCCAGAGCTTGGCACGCTCATCCAGTGGTTAGTCCCAGTTACGGCCAGCGTCCGTCTAAAATGAATGTCCTGTTTCCGCGTTGTGGGACATGGCTTCAGAAACCTGTTTGTTGTTGCTTACAAAGCCTGGCCCAGGCTTCACATGCCGGACTGTTTTGTGTTTGGTGTTTACCTCTGTGGGTCTGTTTGATTTTGTGTTGCAGGTGCTTGGAAAGGAAGTACAATGCAGTTTGTGAGTTTTGTAGAAAGCACAGGCTCATTCTTCGCCGCGTCATCGGAGGCATTTTACTGACTGGTAAGTAATGAAGGGCAGTGGGAATGCTTATCTTGGGATCTTTCAGGTGGTAGCTTTCTGTGGAAAGAAAGAAACCTCTCCTTCCCCCGGGCCTCTCAGACTTACCCAGAGAGGTGGTGACGTCTATCGAGAAGCCCTGTAAGGGAATGAGTCCAACCGGTAATCTTTTTTGCGGGGGGTGGGGGGGTGGGTGGAGAGGAGTCACCTACTGTCCAAGCCCATTTCCTGTTGCTGTAGCTGAATACTGCAGTCTCAATCATAGAGGTTTATTCAGATCTGGGACTAGAAGAAGTCCAAGATCAAGGTGCCAGCACTGGTGCGGGCCTTATACTCCAGCATGACCTAGAAGAGGGCTTTGAAACACTAGAAAACACAAGCTAATCCATGTCTCTATTTCTCCTTTTACAAAGTCCATGGTAACATCATGGCTGCCCTGCCTCGTTCAGTTCCGATTACCCCTTCACAGCCCCACCTCTGCTGCTCTCACTAAGTGGGTGAGGGGATTACGTTTCCAGCACACAAACTTAGGGAGGATGCGTTCGATCCACGGCGTGACCCTTCTCGTGGGGATCATAGAGCCCTTGTTGTGTTTTGAGGAAGCGCATCGACTAATGCAAATGCAGACAGCTTAGCCACTGGCAGAGCTGGCAATGAGCACAAGGTTAAACAAGAACAAAAATTAACTATGGGGGTGAATAAAGACCCAGGACCTCCTGGCCCACAGGTTAGCGCCATATTGGACCATTAACCTTGTCATTGTCACAAAAACACAGCCACAAATAATGTGTAAGTGGCAGGCATGGCTACACACAACACAACTTGACTGGAAAGTGCAGAACACACGGGCAAATGCCAGGCAGAGTTCTACCTCCCTAGCAGCAAGCCAGGCCTAACCAGCAGCCATTGTTTACCGACCTTTTAGAATAAGAAACTTTATTCTTTTTCTTTGTTGTTGTTTCTTCTACTTTCTTTCTTTCTTTTTTTGATATAAGGTCTCACTGTGTAGCCCTTGGTGTCCTGGACCTCTCACTAAGTAGACCAGGCGGGCCTTGAACTCACAGTGATCCGCCTACCTCTGTCTCCCAAGTACTGGGATTAAAGGTGTGCACTACCATACCTGGTGTTCTTATCCCAGAATCTGTTCTTTAAACGCATCCACAGTGGCCCAATGTCAGGACTCAGGAACTCAGAAGATACTGTAAGGAAAAAAAGGAAAAAAAAAAACAAAACCAAAAAAACCAGCATCCTGTCTTCCATCATGGTGAAATCTTAGGGACTTACTTGACGTAAAAACAAAGGAAAGCGAAAGGCTCAGCTAGAAGTCGGTAGCCACACCGAAGCGCCAAGGCTCCCCTTGCCTAAGTCAGACCCAGGCTGGAAGCGGAGGCCACTGGCTTGGTGATATTGAACGTCCGCATCTGCCTCCTGGACAGGTTTCCTGGCCCTGGTGATCGCAGCCTGTGTGCTGAACTTCCGCAGAGCCCTTCCCCTTTTTGTGATCACCGTGGCAACCATCTTCTTTGTTGTGTGGGATCACTTGATGGCCAAATATGAGCAGCGAATCGAGGAGGCTCTCTCTCCAGGCAGAAGGCTTCTCAGCAGGCATTGGTTCTGGCTGAAATGGTAAATACAACCTTTTCTCCTACTGCAGCGGAGGGATGTTGGCTCTGTCCATCACTGTTCCAAAGATGTGTTCTAAAATCCCACCCTCACTCATGAGATATTGTTGCTAGAGATAACCTAGCGAGCAATCCGTTACCATGCCTCCGTTTTGCAACCACAAAATGAAGACCAGGAAAAGATAATGAAGTCCCTTAATTCAAGTGCTCATCTTCATGTCTGTATACGGTCACCTAGATATCTACGTATTAAGAATCAGCCAAGACTATAGGATAAAGGGAGATGTTTTCCTAGCCGGGATGGATTTCTCTCTCTTCCCACCTTGTCAGTGGAATGAGATCATGATCAACAGTAATGTCTGCATTGGCCCAGGTCGGAGAACAGCTGCATGGTACCACCCGGCTTCAGTGCTGACCTAAGGATTGGTTTGTGAGGACAAGGCAGTAAAGGTTGATGACAATATGAACTTACATATTTTTCTCTACATAGAGTTATGCATAATCTCTTTAAATTCATTTACAAAATGGAAATCATGGACTATAATCAATCTTGAAGACGTTTTATTTCACATTATTGTTATTAGTGGTTTATTTATTTATATTTTCCCAACAGGAAACGAAGAGCAAGATGAGATAATGCAGGGTTTTATTTTGGTTTTTGGTTGGTGTGTGTGCGTGTGTGTGTGCGCGCATGTGTGTGTGTGTTCGTGTGTGCGTGTGTGTGCGTGTGACTATAGCCACAACTGCCTGAACGCACAGCTCCCTGGTTCTGGAGCGTGGTATCTCATTGGCAGGTTTCATTTGTTAGTTTAAGTCTCATTACAATATTTGTGTTGGCACCATAGAGGCCACCAGTGCCCTCTTTCCATTCTCACAGGGTGATGTGGAGCTTGCTGATTCTGGCCATTATTTTCTGGTTGATCCTTGACACTGCCAAACTGGGCAAGCAGCAGCTGGTATCCTTTGGCGGGCTTGTAATGTACATTATCTTGCTATTTCTGTTCTCCAAACATCCAACCAGAGTAAGTACAAACTGGTCGTGGGGAGAGGGGAGGCATAGGACTTCAAAACAGTAACTGAGAAAGAACCTAACTATGCAGAATTTTCTCACCTCCTATAACTCCTTGAGGTGATTGGGGTGCTTGTCTAGAGCTGTTCTATTTCTAGTAATTTCCAGTTACACAAGTAAAATATTCCTCATCTCTAACCGTTACTCAGGTTCCTTTACTGTCAAACACACAGGGGAATTCATTCCCTTTGACCCATTTTCCCTGATGGTCAGTTGCCTAATATTTTATACTCAATCCTGTACATTTTAGTTTTGAGGCGGGGGCTTGTATATCCCAGGCGGGCCTCTAACTCACTCAAGGATAACCTTCAACTTCTGATCTTCCTGCTTCCTAAGTGCTGGAATTCTGAGCAGGTGCCACCATGCCCAGTTTAGAGGTGCTGGGGATTGAACACGGGGCCTTGCACATGCTAACCAAGCCCTCTGCCAACCAAGCTACATCTCCAGTCTTCAATCCTGTGTTTCAGGAAACCCCACTTGTGATTTGGGATATTCCATTCTCAAAACACGTCCTTATACAGTCTTCCCCTGTTGCATCCGATTCTCACACACACACCCTCTTTTAAAATCAGCCTGCAGCCCACAAAGTGAGTTTGAATTCTGAGACCAGAAGCTTTTACCTGTGATTCACAACAGCAGGCTGTAGAAATCCTTTCTGGCTAAAAGCATGACTCACAGAAAAAGCATTAATCAGAGACCACGTTGACCTAATCAGATGAAAAGCATTTCCTTTCCTTGGATGAACACCTCCGCTCTCTGTGTCTTCAATCCCAAGTTTCTGGACCACTTGTTTCCGCCATGATGATAAACACAGATGCCGGTCTGAGAGTCACCCCAGGCCTGTGTCTCAAGGCATTGGCTCCCTTTACAGTGGGACAAAAGCCCCTCAGTTGGGCCACATTTCATCTAATTCACTTACAAATTGTCAGATAAACAAGCTTTGAACACAGAAAAATCAATTTCTACCTCTCCATTTTCCAAGTGCAGAAATAATTGCACATGTAACATTTACAATATGACCAGGTATTTCGGAGACAATTTGTGTCCATGTCATTTACTGGGACTTTGTGGCTACCTGCTTTCTCAGATTTTACACCAAGGTTAATGAAGAGTGAATGAAGCCATGATTTTTTTTTTAACAGTATGCTTCTATCTAAACATTCTCTGAAACCCCTCCTTGGAGCGAGTGGTGGGTGAAGGCAGAGCCCTCAGCTGCCCACGGTGCTGAGAATGGGTGGCAGCTGAGTACCCAGCTCTAAATAAGACTTTGATAACATCCCCTCTGGGGCTCAGGGGACACTGTGGAAGGGGGCACAAAGAAGAATGTAGGGTCCAGAAGATAGGCAGAGGGCTTCACCGTGCCATCCTAAGCAGGATACAACCTGTGCACTGAGTTTACTTGTATGTGGCCTGTCTTGGATGCTTGGATTCATTTCCTGTTTCCTTGATAAAAAAAAATACCCTGACAAAATCAACTTAAGGAAGAGTGAGTTTATTTTGTTCACAATTCCAGGTGATAGTCCATCATCGTGGGAAAATTAAAGTGGCAGGAACATGACGCAGCTAGACATATTATTCACAGTCAAGAACAAAGAGCAACGAATTAATGCATTCCTGCTTGAGTTCAGCTCCCTTTCTTCACTCTTACACGGTTCAGGAGCCCCCATGTAGGGAATGGTGCCACCCACAGTAGGCAATTCTCCAGTTAGTGTAATAACGATAATCCCTAACAAATTCGACCACCAGTCGACCTGATCTAGACAATCCTTCATTGAGACTCTTCCCAGATAATATAGGTGTGATTTTAATTCATGATTAAAATCAACAATCCCAGAATCCTATCCCTTACTCCTGAATTATTATAGACTATTGATAAACTCTGGGAGAGGCAGAGTCGTTGTCTGCTGAGCCCACCAAACTCCAATGGATAGCTCCAAGTCCATGGTCACACAGACAGCCCTGTTTAAACTCAGTGAGTTACAAAACAAAACAAACGGGAATGTGGGAAAGAGACTTGTGAGACTAGGAGAACAATCGGGTGGGAGGGAGCTAAGCAAGGCTAAAGAGTGAGAGCAATCAGAGTGGTTATCTGCGTGGACAAAGTTGTCAAAGAGCAAATTCAATTAACTGGAAAAAATATTCTCTGCTCCGGGCTGCTTGGGCTTCCCCAGCCACTCCCGAGAATGCTCCCAAGGGAACAGTGGCCACTTGGATGTCTCTGCTGAAGTCAGAATTAACTTCCTAATAAGTTTGCTGCAGCCAAAAGAGGTCTGTTGCAATTTCTGAAAGCTTAGTGTCTGAGTGCCCAGGATTACCAAGTGTTTTGCTGTTCATTTAGACTTCGTTACAAAGTTCAAGGTAGCACTATATTTAATGGTGTCCATCTTTCTCCACAGGTTTACTGGAGGCCTGTCTTTTGGGGAATTGGATTACAGTTTCTTCTTGGGCTCTTAATTCTGAGGACTAAGCCTGGATTTATTGCTTTTGATTGGCTAGGAAAACAAGTTCAGGTAAGCAGTTCAAAAGAGAGCTAGGTGAGCTGGAACAGGAGGATCAGGAGTTCAAAGCCAGCCTTGGCTACAAGGCAAGTTTGAAGCCAACCTGAGCCTCATGAGACCTTGTCAGAGAGACAGAGAGAGAGAGAGAGAGAGAGAGAGAGAGAAAGAAAGAAAGAAAGAAAAGAAGGTAAGAAGGGAGGAAGAATTGTTTGCTTTTCTCATACTTTTAACCTTTAAGTGTAGTCCTTGGGACATTTTAAAAGTAGGTTTATTTATCTGTAATGTTACATTCCAATTTTAATTAAATAGCATAAATTAAGCTTTGCTGCTTGTATCAAATATGTTCATCTATGTAGTTGATTGAGCTTGCCTTTGCCCCCAACCTGTGTCATCCATTGGACAATGCCCTTATCTCTAGTGCCCCATCTTACCCAAGGGGTGCCACACTTCTGAGATGGTTCCCCAAAACAGAGAAAGAATTTCCTTTTATCTAGTGGTAGCTAGGGTGGTGCTTGTAGAGCACCTATGGCTTATTGGAGCTGAAGACACAGTACAAGTCAGACTGAGTGTCGGAAATGGCAGGAAGTCTACATGCAGGCGTGGTATAAAAAGAGGTTTGCATGGCGTTCACTAGAGGACGATGCTGAAGATATTAGCTTTCCAAGTCTGTATAACATCCATCCCCTGCAGGGCCTCAGGTTCCAGGGACTTGTACTGGTTCATGGTTTGTAATGACCAATATCTCTCTCTCTCTCTCTCTCTCTCTCTCTCTCTCTCAGACTTTCCTGGGGCACACTGATACAGGAGCTATGTTTGTCTTCGGTGAAAAGTACACAGACCACTTCTTTGCATTTAAGGTAACTCCAGGCATATTTTCTATGAAAAGAATGCTGATATTGAGACAACATGTGTTTTTAAATTGCTCATAGGTTTTTGTAAATTAGATCTTGCACAAATTGTCCTGGCAACACTGACCGATTAGCTAGGGGAGGGTGGGGAAGGCTAAGGTAGGGCAGGGGCAGGCTCCAAGGAGGGCGCCATTACTTCTGTTGTGGGAATCTCATGTTGATGGCTTCATCTAATCCTTTTTCTTGATTTTATTTGATTTTATGGGTATGACTATTTTGTTTGCATGCATGTGTACACGCCACATGCACACAGTGCCGACAGAGGCCGAAAGAGGCCATTAAATCTGGTAGAACCAGAATTATAAGCAATTGTGAATTGCCATGTAAATGCTGGGAACCAAACCCAGGTCTTTTTCGAGAGCAGCAAGTCCTCTTCACCACTGAGCCATCTCGCCAGCCCCTGACTTCCTCTAATCTTAATTACTTCCCAAGGACTCCATCTCAGACACCATCACCATGGAACCCGGGAGCTATGTAAATATCCACTACATGGACCTTAGGAGACCCACTCAAACCACCACCACAGTGGACCCAAGAGCTAGAAAGCAGTCCAGAGGGCAACTGCTTGACGGAAGTGGTCTTTAGTCCACAGGGACTTTGCTTCTCTTATGATGTCTTAGGGAGACAAGGAGGCAGAGGGGAGGTTTACTAGGGAACGCATGTTGCTGTTTCCTCTGACTAGCGACCGTGTCTGTGCCCCCCACCCGCCCACAGATCCTGCCCATCGTGGTCTTCTTTAGCACCGTGATGTCCGTGCTCTACCACCTGAGACTGATGCAGTGGGTCATCAGAAAGGTACGCCCTGCACCTGCGCATTGTGGCTGGCGTGGTTAGTTCAGGTTCAAAGTCCCAACACCTTTTATTCAGGCATTTCCAACACACCCATCTCTCTCTACAGACTGTCCTCCACCGCCATCCGAGTTCTTAGCTCCCAGCCCACAGTCTTGTAATATTAGACCCTAACTGAGAACGTTTTCTGCTCTACCTGAATCCAGTTCCCAATACTCAAAACCAGTGGCTCACAACCAGCTCCGCTGACATCTTCTGGCTTCCGCGGGCACCTGTGTACATGTGGTCTACAGCCACACAAAAACATGCCCATACGTAAAGAAAAAGTAAGGCCGGGATGTCCGGCAGAACAATATACTGAACTCATGCCTAGAAAGCAAAACAGACAGAGACTGAGTCCCCGGGTCCTCGTCAAGGGTGCCTTCCAACAACCTCTGACCTCTCATTAGGCTCTACCCCTCGAAGGCCACCACCTCCTGACCGCTCTGTGGCTGAGGACCAGACTTGTAACATGGAGACATTTGGGGGCCACTCTAGATCTAAACTATCCCACAAAGCCATCACAAAAGTGGAACCCTAAAGCCATGCTCATTTGGTTTAGTAGGGGAAACGCCTTCAACCACATCCACTAGTATCTCCCAGTGGGCTGGCCGTTAACAGAGTAATTGCTCTGTGCCTTAGTTTCCTCTTCTGCAATAGGGGGGTGATCACATCTGCTCCGAAGAGCCATAGGTAGATCCCCCAAGTCTGTTGCTTACCGCCACTCCCGAGTCACAGAAAGCTTTCTGTCAGCGTTACCCATTATTCACTCATTGCTCTTGTTCCGTCTGCAGATGCTCATTTCCGTGTTGCTCAAAGCAGACACAATGGCTCAGACTGAGACTCTAGCGGGAAGGCTTGGTCATCAGCTCCGGGCGGGAGGAGTTTTGTGCATGTCCAGCTCCTTCGCCAACCCACCAGCAGTCATTAGACACCTCGGTGTCTCCACGCAGCTTAGATTTCTAGCTGACTTGAAGTTTTTGCTTTATAAATAGTTCTCCGCTGACTTCGTCCTCTTCTCCCTTTCAGGTCGGGTGGTTAATGCTTGTCACTATGGGATCATCTCCCATTGAGTCCATAGTTGCTGCCGGCAATGTATTTGTTGGCCAGGTAAGTTGTGACCAAAGCAAACGCTTGCTGCTGGGATGCTCTCTTTCCAAAACAGACGAAGACGAGCTTGCGGATGCATCGTCTCTTTGGTAGAATGAAGGGTGTAAAATAAGCACTCCCTAGCAGAGTGTGTGTGAGAGAGAGAGGGAGAGGGAGAGGAAGGTTATGTTAGAACGGAACTGAATTCTTGAAATCTCAGAGCGAGAACACCATCATTTTTATCAAGTCATGGGTACATGTTCTCCACAAACCTCTGGTCCATTATTGAGGCCTTTGGTCAGCTCTGCAGAGGCGAGTAGACCTGTTCACCTCAAATGGGTTTCACTGTCTTTGAGCTGCAGGTAGTGAATAAGGCGCCTCACACTGCACACCACAGTGACTGTGACGGGGGGAGGAACCCCCAAAAAAACAGAGAAAACTTCCCACCAACAGTCCCACAGGCGCATAAACACCACGTGCATTCCCATTTAAACAAAGAAATATATCCACAATGGGCAGCCCTAAGGACCTGACAGTGAGGAAGGGTAATGAGCTGGACTCAGGCTGCACAGCTTCAGGGAAAACAGAATCACGCAGCAAGGCCAGGTACAGATGCTGCCAGCAGCACTGCCCAAAGAATGGGAACTCGAAGCAAAAATCACGCTCCCAAATCCCAGGCCTACAACTGCCCGAGACAGGCTTGAGCCTTCTCGGTGAGGCTGGCTCACTAGCCGGAAGCGGTCTTCAGTGTGTGGAATAGTAATGCTTCCTTCCCCAGGAGTTGAAATTATAATAATTATAATCATAAAATCTCTAAGGCCTAATTAAGGCACCATCTTGAGATGATTGCTAGTACCTGTGGGTAAAAGGGCTCACATACTGGTCTCCTATTTAGTCTATAAATTGAGGCTCAACACATTCAATCTCACAGGACAATTAGAAATAATGAGCAGAAAATTGTGAAATTGCACGCATGTGTCTGTGGCGCCCCGTCTGATAGTTAATAAGCCCAAAGTGCTGCTATTATTGATGGAAAGCCCCGCATCGCAGGCTGCCTGCCCTCTTAATGAGATTCAAGTCTGTTCCACTACACCCTGGCCTGTCAGCGTCTCCATCATGAAATGGCTTATGGGTACTCCTGGTACTCTTATTTCTGTACTGGTAAGATCAGCCTAGAAGATGGAAAGTCATGGCGGTTTAGAAACCACCAGTCTACCAGGCCAGACTAGTAGGTGAAGTTACTCAGCCAACCCTCAGGAAAGTGTTCCAAGTCCCCGTAGTGTCCAGCCCACAGCCGGGAGGAGGAGGAGGGACCGTTTGAGTAGCCTCACACATTACAAGAGTTACCCAGGACTACCTATGCACACTGATCTAAGGCTCAAATGACCAGGACACCAGCAGTAAGGGGCACACCTCCAAGGCTGGAAGAGCCTTGGCCACAGATGTTTCTCCTGTGATGAGAATGTTTGGAATATAATGAACGTATGCAGAATTCAGCCTCTCCTTTCCTATCGTCACTGTGTTTCTTTTTCTTTCTCATCACTGATGAAAATTGAGACCAGAAACTGTTCCTTGTTGAATACAACGAAAGTTGCCCCGGTCTTTGGCATTGAACACAGGGACCCCAAAGAGCCGGGGAGCAGAACCGCCTGGGGAGCCGGCTAAGCACAGACCGTGGGGCCACCCTTAGACGCAGGTTGAAGAATTTGCATTTCCAGAGTGTCTGGTGACTCCTGGTCTGAGAGTCACTCTATCTACCAGCTGTGTCAGGGGACACAGCGTTCAGCATTTAAAAGGTAACGTTTAACGTTTGTTTCCAGACAGAGTCTCCACTGCTGGTCCAACCATACTTACCGCACGTCACCAGGTCAGAGCTCCACGCCATCATGACAGCCGGCTTCGCTACGATTGCCGGAAGCGTATTGGGCGCATACATTTCTATTGGGGTAAGAATGTTTGGAATATTATTGACCTGAGTGAATTCAATCTCCCCCCTTCTTATTGTTTCTTTTTCTTTCTTGTTGCTGCTGGAAAATGACACCGAGGAAGTGTCCGCTTTTTAGCATGACAAAAAAAGTAGCCTACTGTTGCTTTGGTGTCTGGACATGTGACCCCAAGGAGTTTGAGGGTTACGCTTCTGTATTTCTGCCACCCACCTGAAATTACATCCAGCCACAGCAAAGTGGCGTTATACGACAAGGTGACTTTGCTTAAAATTTTCAATCTGTGTGGAAAAACAAAACCTACTGTTGACATTAGCAAAGATAGTCTAAACCAAGAGTCAGCAACTATGGTCTGAGAGCCAAATCCTGCTAGATTTTTCCAGAAGGCTTTGTTGGAATTTAGCTACTCCAATCTTTTGTTTTCTGTGGGTTGAATCACTTGACTAACAAAGTCAAATATACTTATCTAACCTTCGGGAAAGGAGTTCTGATCCAGACCAGTGGTTCTCGAACCTTGATTCACTGGGGACACCTGGGGTTGTTTTGATTCGCATAATTTTCTGGCCTGCACCCATGTGTAATTCAACAAGAATTTCTGGAAACGGGACCTAGCCATCAATATTTTTGACAAGCCAGGATTCTAATACACACACCTAAGAGCTGGTAGCCTGTTTTGAGGCTAGGGGATGCTGTGGTCCCACACTGATACAGACCCCAGCAGGGACACTAACAATGCAATGTGATTTGGGATTTTTTATAAGGTACGTGAACTTCACCCCAGATCTTCACAAAGGCCTGGGGGAACCAGTAGTAGGAAAAGATAAAGGGCTGCCATGAGAATAGGCAATCTAGGAAGTTCACAAATGGTCCACCCTGCCCCTACTGTGGGCAGAAATGCTGCCTCCAGAGATGAGCTGGGAGCAACGAGAATGGGGAGGGGAAAGAACACTGGTTCTGGGACTCCAAAAATATAATCAGGATTGTCTAAAGGGACAGAGCTGATAGAATGAAGAGTGCGTGCATGCGTGTGAGTTTGCGTGTGTGCGTGCACGTGTGTATATATGATCTATTAGACTGGCTTGCAGGATATGGTCCAGGCAGTCCAGCAATGGCTTATGCTAAAGCAGCCATGAACACAGTAGTTGTTCAGCTCAGGAGTCCGGTTGTCCCAGCAGTCCCCGTCTGGTATTGAAGACCTGGAGGAACCCTGGAAAGCAGCTGGTCTTCCATCTCTGCACAGGGGCCAGAAGTCCGTTCTCCTGTTCCTTTCATCTCACACCCCCCATGGGAACTGAGGATGTGGCAAAATACTACTGTAGGGACCAGGTGAATGTTCAGAGAGATGACAGAGGGGTAGGGAGATCGTTGAAAGTTCTTACAATACAGGGTTAATTCTCTACCCAAATAATTCAGACTTAGGATCTGAGCCTTTCCCAAGGAGGTGGCCAGGGGATAGGAATCCCGCCTCAGCCTCTGGCTCCCAAGACAGGGCACACCAGGAATGGCAGCTCCTCCAGACCTCCTAGGAAACCCTGCTCTCCAGCACAGGGCCAGCTCCCACCCAGCGGCTCCCTTGTATGGCTTCTGGATGCTTCCTCTGGAGGAAAACCTAAAACTCTCGGTCTTCTACGCTGCAGGTGTCTTCCACACACTTGCTGACGGCCTCGGTCATGTCAGCACCCGCGTCCCTGGCCGTGGCCAAACTCTTTTGGCCTGAGACAGAAAAACCCAAAGTAACCCTCAAGAATGCCATGAAAATGGAAAGTGGGTGAGTGGCCACGTCACCGAAGGAACATGCAGGCTGGGGATGCCCAAGTCAAACTGTAGCAGGAAGAGAGCACAGCCAGCTGTGGCATCAGAATGGGATCGCCTATAATGTCCCAGTGACTTCCTAGACTTTACCTGGGAAATGAAACAAACCCCTCCGCCCACACTCAGAAAAGCTGTTCTAAGTGTCCGGATGCGGGTCTGCTTCTCAAGGCTCGCTGTGTAGGTGCTTCTGTGTATACAGTTTTCACTGAGCCCTAGTTTAAGACTTCTGGGAGCTGAGCGGTGGTGGTGCCCGTCTGTAATCCCACAACCACAAGCTTTGGCCAAGGCGTGTGCCTAAGGGTTCACCTCTTACCCAGCAACTACGGTTAGGCCATCTCTGTGCTGTCCAATCCATCCAGAGATACTCCTCGGTGATTCTAGAATTCTCCTTTGTTTTGATGAAGAGATTCAAGAAATCTCCTGGAGGCGGCGACACAGGGCGCGTCCTCGTCCATCCCCCTGGTAGCCAACATCGCGGTGAATCTGATCGCCTTCCTTGCCCTGCTGTCCTTTGTGAACTCAGCCCTGTCCTGGTTTGGAAGCATGTTCGACTATCCACAGCTGAGTTTTGAGGTACGATTCTGTCGTGCTCTGTTTCTGACTATCCCTTCTTTATAAGTAAGTTGAGAAGCCAGGTACGGTGGCTCGTGTCTTTAATCCCAGCACTTAGGAGGCCCAGATAGAAGGATTGCCATGAGTTCAAGGCCAGCGTGGGCTACAGACTGAGACCTGGTCCCAGAAAGTCAATCATGAAAGTGTGGCAGCCTTTCCTCACCAACTATGTCATGCTGTCTCTTACACAATGATAGGCTCATCTCAGGCACCCCAGTCTTCCCACTCCTCTTCTGTCTTCTGACACCCTCAGTCAGGGGACTGCATCCAGTGAGGGCCACACAAAGCCCCACGCATGACAGAGAAGAAAAAGGGGAATGTTCAAAATGGAAGGGGGGACCAAAGAGCTGACCCCTTTAAACAAATATTCTATCAAATTAGTTCATTTCACAGAGAATTAGTGCAATATCATGAGAGAGACACTCATTGATTTTAAGGGTCACATATCCATTAACGTCACTACATGGGGATCAAGCCTTTAACACCAGTTTGTTGAGGACCAACCATACGCTCCTGATACATAAAGATGGGTGATGAATATAAGGAGTTTCCTGTGCCCAGAAGAGGCAGGAACAACCCTGTCGCTGAGGGTGTGTGTGGCAGAATTAGAGGCAAATCGCCGTTTAATCAGGCTCAACACCTCTGTCTCTTACAGCTCCTTTGCTCTTATATCTTCATGCCCCTTTCCTTCATGATGGGAGTCGACTGGCAGGACAGCTTTATGGTCGCCAAACTCATAGGTTACAAGACATTCTTCAATGAATTTGTGGCTTATGACCATCTCTCAAAATTGATCAATCTGAGGAAAGCCGCTGGACCCAAATTCGTGAATGGCGTGCAGCAGTATATGTCGGTGTGTATAATTCTGTATCACACAAATACCTTGTGAGTTGCTCTCTGTCTTCCGGGAACTTGAGTGTCAGCAGAACGGAGCAATCCAAAATCTTGATCTTGTGGAGCTCCTGATGAGCACGGCATCATTTCCAGTCCTGTTATCTTGACCATGTGATATTTGTGTGTGTGGAGAGAAGGGGGAGGGGATGAATTTAAAGACTGTAGACAGACGTAGGGTCACATGAGCTGGGAATGGCATCAGTGCACAAAGATTTATCAGAGTCCCTCTATGCTCGGAGTGGTAGGTATGAAGGCAGCAATCACAGGCCCTATGTTAGTCACCTTTGTGCTGTGGTAACACAGTATCCAAGGTAAGCAACTGAAGAAAAGAAAAGGTTCATCTTGGCTCACAACGGCAGAGGTTTCAGCTCAGGATCCACTGGGCATGTTGCTTTTCTGTACAAAGCAGTTCTTCAAGGTAGGAGCATGCAGCCTGGAGGACCATTCACCGCAAAGCAACTGGGGAGTAAAGAGAGAGGAAGAGGGGGAGATAGAGTCCCAATATCCTCTTCAAGAGTGGGATCCAGCGACCTGACTTCCTTTACTGGCCTGATGTCCTACCCTGGTTTGCTTTCTCTTTCTGTGATAAACACTGTGACCAAAAGCAACTTGGGAAGGAAAGGTTTATTTCAGCCCACACTTTCAGGAAATCTCATAACTGAGAGAAGCTAAGGGAAGGGGCCTGGAGGCAGAGGCCATGGAGGAACACTGTTCGCTGGCTTGCTCCTAGGTTCTTGCTCCCAGATTCACACTAAACTACTTTTCTATAACTCCCAGGCCCACTTGCCTAGGGATGGTGCTGCCCACGGTGGGCTCAGCCTCTCTACATCAATTAGCAATGAAGAAAAAGTCCCACAAACATGCCATGGGCCGATCGATATCAGCAATTCTTCAGCTGAGGGTCTCTCTTCCAGATGAGGGTATGCCGAGTTGACAAACGAAGTCAGCCATCACACCTTCTAAAGATTCCGTCACCTCCTACCTTCTGCATGGAGGTCTTTGGAAGATATCCAGGAACCAGTTCGAAACCTTGGTCTCTGCAGGCCTCGCCTTCTTGAGCTGAGAGCTGACCATGAATGGCTCTTCCAGCATCATGAGTTCTGAGAAACGGAGTACATGTCTCTCTGCCTCATAAGGAGGCACAGTTGCTACTGTGAAGCGAGGGGAGGAGGTAAAACATTGTGTCTGATTGGAAAACCTTGGGTCAGTCACCCTGAAATCATGCAGAGAGCTTCTCGTGTCTGCTATGCTCTGATGGAGTGAGGAGCTTAACTCGGATGAAGCCATATTTGCAGCTGAATCTCCAGTTTACTTCCCTCTAGAGATCAGAATTGTCGCAGAAAGAAACTAAGAGAGATGAACATTTCTGACCATCTCTGACTCTCTTTGAAACAACCCGTTTGGTGTTAATGTCCAAGACATTAAAGCATATTGCCCAGGATTGAGACACTCACCCTAGAGACCACCACTTCCCGCCTGGACTCCCAAGACCAAACATATGGATTATATAAGAAGTCACCTCCCCAGGAGAGTCCTTGTGTGGATGGTTTTGGGGTCAGGGCACCGTGCCCCACAAATCCTATAGAGAAGGGCTTTGCTGTTCTCGCTGTTCGTCCTTCAGGTGACCTGACAGTGGCACTTGGCCAGCTCTCATTGTTCGGATGCCGCCAAAACCAGCTTGTTTCCTGCCCAAAGTAAACAACAGGCTAAATTAACTGACATGCTTTCTACTTCCCTGTTGCCAGGACAAAGTGCTTTTGTTAATGAGCGAAGCAAGCTGCCGGTTCTGGCAATACAACATGGTTCTCTGAAAAGCCTGTTGGGATGGCAGAGCCCCAACTGTGGCGATGCTTCCATTTGGGGGTGAGCCCAGCCGAAGGCAGGCACACAGGGTCCACGTGGAAACGGCTCAGCGGTCTCTGCTATTGTTGAGTCGCAGTGGGAAAAGCAGTTCCTCCAAACTTCTGATCATCTTGGCTCACACACAGGAGGCCATTATCTTCCTGGTACAGCCCTCTCGTTCCACTGAACAATCATTTACAGTTCAGGGTAAGGGAGAGTAGCATCATCCCAGCCCCCTCTCCTTCTTCTGTAAAACCATACAAAGCCACGTCTGCACACACACACACCCCAGGCCCCTATTAAACAGCAGGTTAGTGGGGCTGTGGCCTTCATGATGTTACTGTCTCCTGTGGGATCTTTTCCCTTAAAAGACAACGTCCCTGAAGAGCTATAGGCACCTCAGGATCCCTTTGTTTCACTGTAAATGACTGTATTCGTCGTTTCTCGTTATTGTGACAAAGTATATCTAGGTTTGCTCAGAACCCGTGTTTAGAGGTTTCAGCCACGGTTGCTTTTAGGCCAGTGGTAAGGCACATGCACAGAGCAGGAGGTCAGGCACCAAAAGAAAAATCTCTTTATTACGACAGACTCCTTCTTCACACCCGTCAAGCGGTGGATCCATGAACGGAGCGATCCGACTCAGAAGGTCAGAGCCCAGGACTCTGCCTCTAACCCTACTGCACCGACGAGCAGACCTTCAACGTGAGCTTCTGAGGAACAGTCACAGCCCAAACCATAGCCATGACTCAGTTCCTTTGAATAGACGGACACCATTAGCATCCACGCTGCCCTACATCCAGCTTCTTCTTCCCGAAGAGCAATGTTCTGTTTTATGGATATCCAGCGTGTGTCTACCCATTTCTCTCATGAAGGACATCTGAGTTGTTGTAAATGTGAGGTTCTAACCCTAACCCTAAAGCTACACAAACATCCATGCGCAGTCTTCCCACGGGCCTGCATTTTTTTTTTAATTTCTCCTAATGACATAGAAGCTAGCAATGGCAGCTGAGGGAGACACCGGCTCATCGATGGGCCCTTCCTTGTCACCCACCAGCTTGGCCGTGTTCTCGGTGCTCTGCGGTCCTTTGGATACATCTTATGATCTGTTTCTTTTCGAGGATCATGCGAGCGGTGCTACTTTACTGGCTTGCCAGGAGTGTGTATCCTGTAACGTTCCTAGCGCGATGCACAGGCAATCCCTGATGCTTCACACCCTCCACACACTTAGTAGAGTCAGTTTCTTTTTTTTTAATTTTATCTTTCAGAAAGTGACAAAATCAACTTAAAGAAGGATTTTTTTTTTTTTGGCTCTGTACAGTGGTTGGCACCTCCCTGGTGACTAATGTTGAATGTCTTTCCATGTGCGTACCCTCCATTTGCATATCCTTTGTAGCAGTGTATCCAAAACTTGGGCATTTGTCTTCTTGTTGAATTACAGCAGTTCTTTATATATTCTGAATAAGTCCGTCGTCAGATAAATGTAATGCAAATATTTCCTGGTATCAACTTCTTATCTCCGCCAACTAGTACTGTGCCTGGTATAATACAGCAGGTGACCGGGTCATATGAAATGCTTGAAGTTATTAATGAGCAGGAAGTAGCATTTCTAGATGTCAAGGCCACTAATCCCCAGTCTGTTATCAAGTGTCCCTTGGATCTACACACACACCGCTTTCCACTCTCAATTTTCAAAAGCACGAGGGAATCATCAGTAGTTGTTTGACAGCCCTCGGTGTGCACCAGAATTTGTCAACATTTTCTGTAGCCAGTGAAGCCCAGTTGGGATGTCAGGTTTCTGAAGCCGGGTCAGATCACGCACACATCAGTGTTTTATGCTTGCTTACAGATTCGTTCCGAGACCATTGCGACTTACGCCCTCTGTGGTTTTGCCAATTTCGGTTCCCTGGGAATAGTGATCGGCGGACTCAGTAAGTGAAAAGGGTATTCTTCAACAACAGAGGTGACCTTTGCATGTCCATCCTACTCTGTGATGTCATGTCGGAAAATGGCTCTTCAACATTGGTTAAGTTCATAGGGTCTATGTCTTTTCCCATGTACACTCTAGTATTCAAGACACGTATGTTCAAACATATGGATAGTTCTCTCAAGTCAACAGGAACATCAGTTCCTTCACCAGTACCCATAGATTTATAGCAGCCATCTGAAAGGGAATTGTGGGACCCATGGAATTTCACTGTAGAAGATGCTGTCATTGGTACTGATGTCTGCCGTGGACATAGATATAGCTGGTGACAGTTAACTTAGACCTCATCTCACTGATTGATTCTCCTGGTAACCCATTGATTTTTCTGTGTTCTCAGTGCTCTGTGGGCCCTGTGGATAGTCTTATGATTTGTTTTCTTTCCAGTTGACATGAGATTCCAGCCACAAAAAAATTATCAGAAGCGACAAATTTGGGTTTCTAATCGACCTAATCTCAAATGCCTCCTTCTCTTCCAGCATCCATAGCTCCATCCAGAAAGCATGACATTGCCTCTGGAGCCATGAGAGCTCTGATTGCAGGGACCACTGCCTGTTTCATGACAGCCTGCATCGCAGGTATGGCATGCAGCCTTCGTGTCCCGGGTACCTTGGGAGGGGAGGGAAGCATTCGGGGAGGCGGGCTTCCAGGCTGCATTTGCAGCATATGCCGCCGTGGGAAGCTGAGAGTCAGAGCTGGGCTAAGCACACTGTAAAGCGAAACGCGTGGGATGGAGCAGAGAAGCTGAGAACAGAAGGAGAGTTCTGGGATTTTGTTAAATTACGACAATAAATCACTCTGTTCCTTTGCAGGCATACTCTCCAACACCCCCGTGGATGTCAACTGCCAGCACGTTCTAGACAACACCTTCAGCCCCAGTTCACTCAGCAACACAACCCAAGTCCTGTCTTGTTGCCAAAGTCTGCTGGACAGGTATTTATTATGTTTCCTTATAATCTCCCAGTAATCATCAAATCCAACTGTTGTGCGACTTTTCCTGGGGGAGATGTGAGCAGATATCTGTTCACCCCGGAGAGGACGGACAGAGCGCACAGTTCCTCAGAGCCTCGCTTGGTGAACCAGTGAGACTATTGGGCTCCCTTATAGAAGTGTGGGTAGCCCAAAAATGGTTGTATCGATGAGAAATCCCACACCAGCACGGGTAACGACTTGCCAAAGCTGTGCCATGGAGTGTTACCTTCGGAAACCCGGATCTGCTGCGTACTCTAGTCCTAAGGTCACGTGCAGTTGAGAGGTAGGAGGTGGTAGGTAGGTGTAATCCCAGGTGAAGCCCTTGACATTCCTCACCCATCCTTCTTCTTACAGGGAATGTTAATTGCTCCTTTGTTATTACCATAGGCCTAGCTATCAGAGTATCACTGTGCGCAGCTGATTGCCATGACGGCTGGGCCAAGCCCATCTCTGTTCCATGATGTAGGCAGATGAGCAGATAGCATGACTATGTTATATCTGTAGCAAACAGTCACACTACGACCCCAGCTGAAGACCACACCCATTTGTTCTCAGGACCTCATCCGTTTATTTCAACTGTCGTGTGAAAACCTCATGGTATTCCTAGCAACCTTGCATCTTGCCTTTTCAGATAAGACTAGAAACTGAAACACTTCCCTGAGCTGCTCACGAGTGTGTAGTATGCACCTCTGTGCATTACGCACTGTGTGACTGGCTTTGCTAACTATGCAGTCACCGTGTAAGTTAGCACAATCGTAGTCTTCCTGTGCACTGATGGACACGCAGGAGGCTGTGTCCATTCAGGCGGGGCGGTCCCGGCATGATCCGGACAGGAACTGCAGGCCTGCCCACAAAGCTGATGTCCTTAATTACTGCTGCCAGGGTCTGCCTCTGGCCTCACCTCAGATCCCCGGGCCTAGTGACCTCAGTTGAAAGAATTCAGATACACAGAATGTAGTGTCATTGGGTAGCCCCGGGGAGTGTGAAAAGACTATGGCCAGCCTACATTTTCAGATAAGCTTTGTCTTTGTACTATTTAAAGTCCTTTCCTGAGGAGTGCTTTCCTGTCCGGGCGATTGGCAGGCCTGTCTAGATTAGTTCTCAAAGGGGAGGGACACTGTTTGCTCTTTACAGAAAGCCTTTAACTATAATGAAGTCAGGATCCTCCAGGCAGTTTAAACTGTCCTATCTCTACCTGGAAACAGAGATAGGAGTCAGATCCCACTCTTGGGACCACAATGAATGCTTAGCAGAGCAGATAAAGAAGAGCTAGAGAAAGAAAATTAAAAATCTATATGGTTCACCGGGAATGGCCTCTCTTTGGCGGCTACCGGCAGAACCCTGCAGACCTTCGGACGGATCTGTAGCTGTCCTTCCCTAAAGCATTTTAAAATTCGAGGTGGGGGATCGATGTGTCACCCCTGTCACTAATTCACTTACAAAATACCCATGTCTACAGGGACATGGGGAGTGGGAGTAGAGACTGATTCTTGTCAGATAGGATCCAGCCTCATTGACCTCAAGTGCCATTTTCTAATTAGCTAAAAGAATCAAGGCAGTCCTGGACAGCGTGGTGAAGGGCAATGGTAGATGAGAGGCCACCACCCATGCCAGCCATCTCCACCCTCTACGGTGTCTATTGCAAAATCAGTGCCCTCACTCCACCTGTTCTCATTAATGCACAAGCCGTTTTTAGGTTTGAGATTATGTCTGCACTTTGGGCATGCAAGGCACATGGAGGCCAGAAGAGGGCATCAGATCCCTCTGGAGGGCAACTGGAGTTACAGGTGGTTGTGAGCTCCCATGTGGGTGCTGGAAATTGAACCTGGGTCCTCAAGAAGAGCAGCCAGTGCCCTTAACTGCTTAGTCATCTCTCTGTGCAAGTGGTGTTTGTTTGTTTTTAATAGGTATTGATTCTAACCTGTCATTGCTATTCTGGAAAAAATAGGGGGAGTCCCTGCGGCTACCCAGAATCTGAGAACCAAAACTGACCCTCAGGTGTCTCTGCTAAGCCACCCTATCTGGACTGGGAACACAGAAGCCCCCTGCCCTGTACCATTTTCAATACATCGGTGTCTGCTCCCCTCCCCCCACTCCCCACCTAAGACTCAGCTAACGGTTTCATTATGCTTCCGCCAGCACTGTCGCCAAGGGGCCCAGCGAGGTCATCCCGGGAGGAAACTTCAGCCTCGGCACTCTGAAGGGCTGCTGTGAGCTGCTGAAACCATCAACACTGAACTGCAGTTGGATCCCTAATACGCTTAATACGCCATGATCTCAGCTGTGTGTCCGTGGGATTCCGTGTGCAGATGCTGGGTTTTCTTCTCCAGAAGGGATAGAAGGCTATTGCCCGCAGATGGATAACTCCGTCGTGGACTCAGCTTTAACGGCAAAGAAGGAAGGAAGTCTGGAGTCAGCCCTTCGGAGCGGCAGTGTCTCCCTCCTCCCTTCCTTTCTTAATTTACCCTCTCTCCTCGGAATACGTCTATGATGATGTCACAAACTGAGGTGTGATCTCCAGTCCCAATAATGTCTTCTGACTGTCTATTTTTAAGGCATTTCATGAGAGTATGATGCATGTGTGTTTGTGTGTATGTATGCTCCCAACAGCTGCACTGTGACTCAGCCGTACCCTCTTATGGTGCTCTAAGTATTTAGGAGTGATGTGATTCAAACACATCTCAGGCAAGGTCATTCTGCCTTCACTCAAGGTTATCTGAAATACCTTCAACTCGAATCTCACGTGAAGGAGGGCTAATCTGCCACCACCCACTCATTGGCCACCCTCCAGAGTTCTTCATAGAGTTCTTCAGAAGAGCACATTGGGCCATATGAAAACCAAGATTTAAGTCCATAAACTTCAGAGACTTGTAAGCAACCAGCTCACATCTTTTAAAGTCAACATTGTATCGTTTTTAAAGGATGTCTTTTGTTTGTTCTTTGACAATTTTACACATGCTGATGGTGTATCTCGATCATTCCTGCTCCCAGTTCCTTCTCCCCCTCCCACGCCTCCCAGACCTCCCTAACCTGCCCCGACCTCACTCATGGCCTCTCCCCTCTTTGCTGTGTAACTCACCTAGTCCAATACTGCTGGGATGCTGGCTGGCCTTGGCTTGATCTTGTGCGCCTGACCGTGTCTACAGTGAGTGCAGAGTCCACATCGTGTTCAGGAGACAGTTTCTCACAGTACTTCACTCTTCCCCGTCTCCCGGCTCTGACATCTCCCCCTCTGGCACAAAATCCCTGTGCCTTGGGAAGCTGATATAAATGTCTGGGGTTTTGGCTGAGCACTCAGTCAACTTATCCTTAGCACATTTATCAGTTATGAGTCTCTGCATTGCTGAATTTGGGCTTAGTCCATGCTGTGCACATTTCCAGTACCCCGACTAAAGAAGCAGCTCCTACGTGGGGAACACTGACCATTGGCAAACATGTAAAACAACATGAGAGCTCTCAAAGCTTCTGCTAGGAGCCAGATCTGGTGACATGCTCCTGTGGGAACCTATCAGAGTTCAAAACCAGCACAGGGTACATAGAAAGACCGTGTCTCCAAGCAGCAATAATAAAACCTCTGCAAGGTAGTGACAATCTTTATCCCCACTGTATGCTATGAGCCAAAATAAGTCCTGTAACAAGCATGGTGCCTGGGGCCATAAATAAACTATCCTGTCACAGGAAGAGACTATGAGCACTTGACAAAATAATACAATATACTATAAAGGTGCCTGATGCCCATGTCTCTGTCATCAGGTAGACTGAGTTTATGGGCCTGTCAATGTGCAATCCTGTTACATTCCTGATGACAACATTGTAAAACAATTAATCATTTGTCAGGAAGCCATGTAAGGACCAGCCATGGAGAAAAATTAATCCTGGCTGAGATGGGACCATCCATCAGCAATACACCAGCATCACAGTGTTTACTGGGTGTCAGCATTCTAGAGATGTCAACAGAGCATTCTTTAATGAAGTCAGTACTGAAAGCACAGAGACCACGCCATCTGAGGAAAGCTTCAAGTCGAAGAAGGACTTGAAGAGACTCAGTGGGGAGAGAGTTTATGCAGTAACTTAGATAATGTACTGTTTCCCCTTCTGATCATACATAAGAGCAATTTTAAAAAAAATAATTTATGTATAAATAGATTATTTGCTGTTTTTGCTTTATGTTTGGTGAAATGAAAGTCCAAAGGACTCTTTATCCCTGAAGTAAATAGATCAAGATATTTCTAAATTTTTATTATTTGCATTGTTCTTTCTCTGTCTTTAGAGTTTAAGAAAATCCATTTGCACGTCTTTGTAAGCCTCAAGGTTTCACTGCAGCCTGTGGTACGACGTCATGAGTGCCAATTATCCATATGTTGGTTCCTCTTTGTCGGCTGTACCTTCTCCCTTGATGCTTTCTAGCTTGCTGACTTTTTCCTGGTACATTTTCTTTCTGAGAATCCCTGAGAGAACCTCTTTGCTGCTTCTGGTGTGTCAAGGCTAGGTTTTAAACTTTGTCTTTGGTCATTATGGTTCCTTGAATATTTAACTCTTCTCTGCGCCTGCTGGCTTGCTCCAAGGAAAGCAACTACTACTGTGTTTGTCGACAGGTTTTGCTCTTCGGTTTGTAAAAATAGACATTTGTAATGACAACAATGGTTGTTAAAAATTGGAATCAAAGTCTAACATATGTAGTAGTTTTATAAAAACATAACTAAACATCTTTCTCCCCACCCTGCCCACCCCAGTTCTCTGGCCAGCACAGCCCTAGAGTTTACTGGTAACTTAGTACACATACCTTTCTTCTTGTTTATACAAACATATGGAATTGTGTGGGAGATTGGTGGTTACAAAAAGAGCAAGTATTTCTACACCGCCTTCCACTTCCTCTTTACAGCCGATGAAATACCTCAAATGCTCCCACACTTCTTTGTTTATAGTTCTGGCTTTGTCTTTTCCTTCTCCCTTTTTATTAGATCTGGATTACATATGTACACATGTGCAGCACATGTACATACAGGTGATTGAGATGTTAAGATGCCCAGGAGGGAAGGAGGGAGGCATTCCCTGTAGCTTAGGTCTTGAATATTTCCCACAGGTCGGTGTGTTGAAGGCTTGGTTTTCAGTCTGTGGCACAGCTGGGAGGCAGTAGACATTTTGAAGGTGGCACCCACTGAAAAGAAGTTATACCACTGGTATACACTTGAGGAGACCGAAGACCGAAGTCCCAACCTGTCCTTTTCCTAGTTTTCTACTTCTGTTGGGAGCCATAAGAAGAACTGAGCCATGAGAAGAAGAGCTGAGACACGGGAGGAGAAGCTTAATGTTTCTCGACCTTGAGCACATTGCTTGGTTGCAAGGTCTTTTGGAGAAGTTGGCAGGCTGTCTGATCTGTTAACGTGTGAGAAAGCATGCTTAGGGCTCAGGGCTGGGACCTGAGTGTTCCTTCTAGCCTTGAGAAGGAGAGTGCCTAGATTACAAGTATTGTTTGCAAAACTGGAGATCCTGTTTCTCACGCTTGAGAAGTGTATCTATATGTGCTGAGCTAAATAAAGCCTGGGTGCAGCAGTAGTGGCCGCTGTGCGCCCTCCCGAATCTTTGTCTCTTGTCTCTGTCTTTTTCTATTCCTCACACCCTCTCAGGGAACGGTCTGACCTGCCGGGGCAGGGCTCTGGCACACTTCCCAGCCACCAGGCCAATTCCGTCGCCCACTACCACCGTAACTACTATGTTGCTACAGACTCAATACACAAATCCAAGCAGCCACGGGCAGAAACCTTTGAAACTGAGCCAAAATAAACCTTTCTTCCTTAAAAGGTGATTGTGCTAGGTCGTTTGTGACACACGCATCTTCTTTCCTCTCTGCCTCCTCTCCACTGTCCCCAGGTCACGTGGATATAACCAAGTTAGATCACCTGATAGAATGGCCACTGTGTCTCGGTAGCCCTAGCTGTCCTGGAACTCACCATGGAGACCAGGCTGGCCTCAAATCCAGAGGTCTGCCAGCCTCTACCTCCCATGTGCTGGGATCAAAGGCAAGGCTATACCACGCCAGGCTCTCAAGACACATTTTTAAAACATATTAGTATTTTGAAAATTTTGTTCAACACATTTTAATGATATCCATTTCCCTTCCCCCAACTCTTCCCAGATCCACTCCCCTTCCTTCACACCCAACTTTGTGTTCTTTTTTTTTTTAAACCACCCTTATCAACTTGTATTGCCCCAATATTCTTCAGAGTGTGGCCTTCCACTGGGGCTACAGCCTTCTCAAATCCAACTCTCCCTCTCCCAACAGCGGCTCCAGGGCTAA
Source organism: Cricetomys ansorgei (assembly GCA_026225945.1). Taxonomy (NCBI): domain Eukaryota; kingdom Metazoa; phylum Chordata; class Mammalia; order Rodentia; family Nesomyidae; genus Cricetomys; species Cricetomys ansorgei. Next base: position 1,417,865 of record JAMJFZ010001005.1, read on the forward strand.
GGCAGGACTTCATGCTTGACTCAGCTAAGGGTGGGACTTGATAACCATCTTCCCCTCCGTGCTGTGATTTGGTATAATCAAGCCACATTTTAAGAAGTGAAATGGCCTCAGTGTGCATTCTTTATTAAAACACACATCGGCTCTGTCTAGCAGACACATTCTCTCCCAGGCTGCTCACCCCAGCACCACTTACTTTGCTACTTTCAATAGCACATGGATGTTTTCATTACAATACCTTTGTCGGGGAATTGTGGAAACCAGAAATGCTTTTCTATTCCCGTAGCAATGCTGCATCACAGAAATACAATACCATCCAGGTGTGGTGGTTTATGACTGTATTCCCAGTACTTGGGGCACTGAGGCAGGAGGATTGCCCCAATTCCAAGATCAGCATGAGCCACACAGTTCTAGACCAGCCTAAAGTGCAGTAAGAGAGTCTCCCTAAAGGGGGAGGGGGGGGAGTAATAAACCACATCTGTGTAATCTCAAGGAGATATTTTACATTCCCTTAGCAAAGTCTTTAAGATCTAGTGTGCGTATCTCAAGCCAGGTACTAAGATTTTACTAGAAATAATATGTGTATAAAATGCATGAAATTTAAAGCTAAAAAGTCAAGTCACACACCCAGGTTCTCCTAAACATGTCTAGTTTACAGGTAATAGAAATTAATAGTTTTTAAATTTACATTAAAAAATAGTTCCCCTATATTTTAAGTATTAGTGGCCCCCTGCTGGGCAAGGCAGGACTGCCAGTGTCTAGTAGAATGTCTACATTTCTGGGTGTCGGGTAACTTTCTGGAGAAATGTGTGGCCTTAATTTTCACATTTGTGCCTTGATAGGATATCTTCTCATTCCTCCCCCTCCCTCTCTCCTAACAAGTTCTCTCACGCCAGCTTCTCTAATATTGTCCGTCCTGAACTGGGGGAGGGGAGGGGTTTCCAAGCCGCTGACAAGGAGCAATAAGATTAACAACAGGAATATCAGCTAGCAATCTCTCTGAACCTGTCCCCTCAAACAACATCATCACAAACACACAGACACTGGGTGTGGCCTCCTTGTGAAACCACTAATGGAGGTTTTGGGGGCCATTTGATTTCCTCTCTTCGGTAAGGGCAGAAGCTAGTGACTGCTTCTTCCCACAGTTAATTCTGTCCCTACCTGCTCACCATTCTGTGTTCCCATGTGTCTGAGGCCTCAGTTGGTCCCCCTTAACTTCGTTCCTAGCTGTGACATTTACTCTGGAGAATTCTACAAACTGAAAGTTTCCAAAAGTCATGGGACACTAAACAAAATGTCCCATTTGGATTGGGTTCGCGTGCCCACCCCAGCTGTGGTAGAGTTGTTTACAAGTTGGGTTTGGAATCCTTGATCCGGGTGGCTATAATTTGGTTGGGTGCAGTTGTTCTGGCACCTGTAGCTTGTTTTTGGAATTGGGTGCCGCAGGGGTTTATGGGAACTTTTGACTTAGGTTATAAGAAGTCTGAAGCCCCAAGAGTTGGGGTGGGCGTTGGTTGGTGGTTCGTTGGTTGGGTTGCTGTCATTAGTTAATGTGATGATTCCTAAAAGAACAAAGGTTGGAGAGTTTGAGTTTCCAGACTGTGAGCTGAGTTGCTAGTCTGACTCACTGTCAGCTGGTCCTCTTCAAGCTCAGGATAGCCTAAAAGAGGCTGTGAAGATTTCTACCTTTCTCTCATTCTGTATCAAGGCTGCTTGCAAAAGCAGTGAAGATTTCTCTCCATCCTTCCTTTCTCTTTCCCTAAAGTGAGGGTAAAAGACTGCAGCGTGCCGCTGCGGCTGACTGTGGCAAATTATCCCTGTGCGTGCAAGAAAAGTTGTGGGGTCCGGCAGCTGCTCCCTAATTGGACTGAAGGCTTGCTCCATGGCAAGAAATATTTGCTTGATTGTATAACTCTGGCCAAGAATCCATGACTGTGGCGCTCGGAGGCCCCAAGGGTGAACCCACTTCTATTATGTTTTTCTAAATGGATGGCGTATAGAAGTGTCTCCTAAGTACAGAACTCTCTGCCCACAGATCAGTGCAGCTCAGACCTCATCGGAGAAGTTCCTTTGTGCGTTGGACAGTGGTTAGTGCAGAAACTAATTGTCAGTTGGGTTCTCAGCCAAACATGGAAAATTTTTATCAGTCCCTTTTCCCAAGGCTCGGGAATACCGTGGCGAGGGCGCTGTGCTGGCCGATGAGAGGCCAGGAGAGGCCATTGGTGAAGGTGCAGCCTCAATAGCAACGAAGCCCAGAATTAAAGGTGAAGAGGAGGTATTATGGAAATTCATTGGGCGCGTGCACGAAATATTAATAAAAGTGCATTTTTTAAGTCTCCAGCCTTCCCTGCATTTATTTTTACATCGATTTATTTATCAAAATATTTATTATTTATTTTATAAATAAAATTATTTATTATCCAGAAGCCCCTTTCATGCACATTTGGAACCTTTATGGTTCCAAATATATTTTCTAGTTTTATAAATAAATCCTCTAGCCCCTGGGAAATCTTAGCATCTCCGCCAGGAATAGACTAGATCATGAGATGCAGATAATTTTTGTTTTTTGTTTTCCCCTATTTGCAAAATCAGCATATCCACATACCTGAGTGACGGGTCTCTGTAACTAAGCAGATTTCTAATATGCATTCATTTTGCAAATATCCCCCACCTAATTGCTCTTACATTTCTATGGTTTAGCTGGACTGCTAGGGTGCTCTAAATAGCAGCAATGCGCCTTGCCCAGTGGGCTGACCTCCAATTCCCAGATGACTCTGTCATAATAAAGGCCCAGCCCCCCAGGCAAGACTACCACCAACTAGGCAGGGCATGGAACTAAGGAGGAATAATATAGTTTTAGTGAACCTTGTGGTCTGAGGAGCCACTCACTGGGTCCTGAGAGGCCACTTTTTATATTTTTAAAAGATGTATATAGTTTTATTTTACGTGTTGTATGAGTGTTTGCCTACACATATGTATGTATATCACATGATGTCTGATCCCCACAGCAGCCAGAAGGGGCATTGGATCCTTGGAACTGTAGTTACAAGCAGTTGTGAGCCATGTGGGTGCTGGAAATTGAATCAAGGCCCTCGGGAAGAATGGCACGTGATTTTGACCATTGAGCCATCCGTCTCTCCAGCTCTGAGGCCACTTTTAAAGGCTGTTACTATTCCTATTTTCAGCTCAAGCAAATGAATTACTTATTCCTTCCATTTCCTGCTCCAAAGACCACAGAAGCTTCTGATAAACAATTATATTGTCCTTCACATCACACCGGCCATGTTACTGCCTGCCATCTGCGGAAGTCCCTCCCACCCTGGTCATGGTAGCCTACGCCGTGTCTCCACTTTAAGAAGCTCTGAGAAGTAAATCAATCCACATTAAGTCAACCCTTCTCAATTGTTATGCATTTTGCAAAGATGGAAGGACAGCGCTTGTACTGGCTAATTTTAAGTCAGCTTGACAAAACTACAGTCATCCAAGGGGAGGGAACCTCAATTGAGAAAATGCTTCCAGAAGATCAAGCTGTCGGCAAGTCTATGTGGCATTTTCTTAATTAGTGATTGGTAGGGGGGTGGGCAGCCCATTGTGGGTAGGAATACTCCTGTGCTGGTGTTCTGGGTTCTGTAAGAATGTGGGCTGAGCAAGCTATGAGGAGCAAGCCAGTGAGCAGCACCCCTCCATGGCTTCTGCATCAGCTCCTGCCTCCAGGATCCTCCCCTGTTTGAGTCCCTATCCTCACTGCCTTTATGATGAGCTGTGGTGTGGACATATAAGCAAGGTGGGGGTGGGGGTGGGGGCTTTCTGTGACCTTCACAACCAGCAGAGTGACAGAGAAGGCAAGAGGCAGTAGCTGGAGTTGGTTCAAACTTGGAGACTTTCTTTGCTTATCTGGTTCCCTGACAGAGATTTAAAAGATTCCTGGATTCAGGAGGCAAACAGGAAGGTCGGTATGCTGATTCGTTTTCTTCAATTTGGCATAAACTAGAATCACCTGGAACAAGGGAGCCTCTACTGACAAAATGTCGCCATCAGATTGACCTGTAGGGGTCTTGTGGGGCATTTTCTTGGCTAGTGATTGATGTGAGTGTGCCTAGCCCACCGTGGGCAGTGCCATCCCAAAGCAGGAGGGTCTGGGCTGCATAAGAAAGCAGGCTGAGCAATCCACGGGGACAAACCAGCAAACAGCACTCCTCCTGGCCTCTGCTTCAGTTCCTGCTCCAGGTTCCTACCTTGAGCTCCTTGACCTGGCTTCCCTCTGTGACGGATCTGTAAGGCGATCTGAGACTGAAAGAAACCCTTCCTCCCCAAGCTGCTTTTGGTTAGTGCTTTATCGAAGCAACAGAAAGCAAATTAAGAGGACCAGGGATGAAGATGAGCCTCCAAAGGGAGCAGGCCCGAATACCACAAGGTCCCTCCTTGCTGAGAGCAGGTGGCTTAACTGTCTCCCACATAATGGCACTTTATACTAAAGTTTGAAAGCATTTGGCTTTGCACCTCATATGGCTATAGTGTAAGAACGCGGGTGGAAGTGAGGAAGAGACATGGAAGACAGTTGTTTGAAGGCACTGTGGAAAAGTCACTGTGCATGCAAGCTGAGCTCTGCTCTGTAACAGACTGTGGCTCTGCAGCCTGTGGGTCACAGAGTGCTGCCAGCTGAACAGTGTGTCATTCCATTGTTATAAAAAATTACTCCTGCTTATCTGGAAAATGGGCCAGATCTATAACATGTGTGTCTCCTTAGAATTATCCAGTCAAACACGACCCACAAGCCTGTGACCCTGCCACTGAGAGGCTGAGACAGGAGGATCATGAGGAGGAAGCCAGCCCGGGCTGCACAGTGAGACTCCACACAGAGAGAAAGGAGACAGAGACAGCAAGAGTGAGAGAGGAAGGAAGAGAGGGACAGAGAGGGGGAAGAAGGAAAGAGAGAGAGGAGGGAGGGAGGGAGGGGAGGGAGGAGAGGGGGAGACCTTGTAGCCCTCCTGACAGGAGCATCTCAAATAGCATCTCAAATAGGATGGAGCTCTGCTTCCATCCATCCATCAAAGTCTGACATGGAAAGCAGATGGTCCAGGAAGTGCGTGTTTCCATGGATACCTAACCAAACAGAAGGAAACAATATGTTCTTCGGACCCGGGAGAGGTCCTTTGTTGCAGTGTGACTTTACAGTTTCCATAGCAACAGACTATGGAGCCCTCCAACTAGAGAGAAACGCAGAATGTGATGCTCCGGGAGGCTGCAGCTGGATACTCGGGTTTTTTGTTTACGCAAACGCTACTGAAGTATTCAGAAGGAATCCAATCAGAATTCTATTTAAAGACAGCAAGGAGTGGAGGTTACTCTGCTCCTTTCTGGTCCTCTTAGATAACATGAAGATGAAATTAATTTTTTTCATGTTCTTAAAATTTTGTGTGTGTTTTCCTGCATGTATGTCTGGGCACCGTGAGCATACAGTACCCACAGAGGTCAGAAGAAGGCATTGTGTCCACCGGGACTAGAGTTACAGATGGTTGCTAGGAAGTGAGGACTGGTCCTCTGCAAGAGCAGCCAGCAATTACTCAGCTCAGGGATTTCTGAGCCATCTCTCCAGTCCCTGTCTCACTATGTGACCCTGGCTGGCCTGGAACTCACAGTGATCCACCTGCCTCTGCCTCTCAAAGACAGGGTATGTGCCATCACAACCAGCTAGAAATAAATTTCTTGAATGCCTCCCGTCACTTTTCCCCAATAACATAAGGGATAAGCCAGAGGGCACATTCTTGGGTTGTAGGGTTATGTGATATTTCTGCTTGGAGCCTTGGTGCGTGGTGCAGACATCTGCAGCCAGGTGATACTTTACAGAAACTGGCCCACCTGGGTCTGTGAGGAGCAGGCAGAGCTTCTGGCTCTTGGGTGACTCCCCAGATCCCTTGTCCTGTGCTGCAGGGTAGCCACTCCCTCAGTGAGCAGGACCGTGGCCCTGGCCGCTGCTTCTGCTGCCCATTCACCACAGCTGCTACTGCTGCTGTTTGCCTCAACGGCCATTTACCTCAGCACAGCCCCAGGCTCACACCAGGGCCACCTCGGAGCCCAGAGCCAGCGAGGGACAAAAGCATGGGATGCAACACAGTCGTCTCGTGCGCCCTGAAGCCCCCTTCCCCTGGGAGAAAAAAAAAAAATTCCTCCTATCTTAGAAAAAAGAAACGACAGTGCCCTTTCTCTCTAGAAAAAAAAAAAACACCCAGCCCCTCAATACACAATAGTACAAAATGTGTTTGAAAAAGCTGTTTGTTTTAGAGTGAAGCAGAACATAAAGTCAGTGTAAGCCCCTCAAGGCACAGGTAGCTGGGCCCTTTTCCCCAGATTATTCAAATAAGGTGAAGAAAAAAAACAAAACACAACCAACAACAACAAAAACCACCAATCCCTGAGCTCAAACCTTTCCAGCCCCAAAGGCAGAAAACTAAACATTTTGGGGTGAAAAGTCCAGACTCAGACCCACCAATCACTGAGCTCAAAAACCACCAATCCCAGGCCACCCTGGATGGCTCTGTACTTCCCCCAGAAACCCTACATAAAAGGCTGCATTCTGCAGTCACTCTCCTGGATTCTTCCCTCAAATAAATCTCTTTTGTGAGATTTGCTGCTTGGCCAGACTTTTTCATCAGAATGAAAAGAAGAGAAGAAGCAAAGCAGAGCTGAACACCTCAGCTCAGCTGGGGATAGTCTCCCCTCAGAGCTGTGTGGTCCCTGGGCTCCTGACTGCCAGGGTACCTTTCCATCTCCGTCCAAGCTGGAAACAAACACTAATGGGGGGAGCTTAGCTGTTTTCATAACAGCTTTTTAAGGGGCTCCTATGACAGTACTCAGCTCTGTTATAGAAAGATAGTGATAACCTTGCAGAGATGGCTCAGCAGTTAAGAGCACTTGCTGCTCTTGCAAAGGACCCAGGTTGGAGTCCCAGCACCCACACGGGGAACCGGTGCCCTCTGCTGGCCTCCTCAGGCACTCAGACATATGCTGGCAAACATTCATACACATAAAAAATAAATATTTTAAAAATTAACACTCTTAAGATGACAATTTTACCAATTTCTCACTAGAAAATTGCGAGGGCTAACAAGGCAGAGGTACCTGGCTAGTCTGTATAGGTCTGAGCGTACATACGTGCTTTAAATGAGATAATAGAGATACATCTTCAAACTGTTCGTTCATAAGTCGAAGCACTCCTGCATCCAATCGGAGCATATTCAAGGACAAAGTCAGTCTACCTGCAACAATCAAGGCCTGTGCTCTGATGGTGCTAAAAAAAAAAAAAAAAAATCAGTTGAGATGGGTTTGTAAAGGACTTTTTGCTCCTCTTCAATTTTATCTTGTTGGGTGTGGTAGTACATGCCTTTAATCCCAGCACTCAGGAGGCAGAGGCAGGCGGATCTCAGCGAGTTCCAGGATAGTCAGGGTTGTGTAGAGAGACCTTGTCTCAAAAAAAAAAAAATCAACTTTAATGTGTATGTACGTGTTTGTTGGGTGTGTTGGGTGTATCTATGTGTGTAGATGTGTTGTGTCTGTGTGTCTGTGTTGGGTGTGTGTGTGTGTGATGCATGTGGGCAAGTGTATGCTGAGATGAAATTGTAACTTTGTTACAATTAACCACAGTCTTCCACTGTGGGCTCCAGGGGTTGAACGCAGGTCATCAGTATCTCAGAAGCCCCCTTTCCCCACTAAGTAACCTCACCAGCCCATTATGAAGGATTTCTTACAATAAGCCACTTGTAAAAACCCACTGGGGAATGGCAAACCAGGTTACCTTCATCTGAGTCATGAGCATTGTCTGGAACTGGGACTAAGCAGGGTTTCTTTGTGTCGGCCTTTATAATACCAACGTGCACTCAATAAGTAAAAGACGTGGTTACAGTCTTCAGACTCTGCAGCATGGAGGAGTCCTGGTTTACAGAGAGCCTAGCAATGCAGTGGGATTGGCAGCAACAGGGTGGGCAGTGAGCATATGAATCCTTGATGATCTCGTATCTATTTATCCAGTCAAGGGAAGGCTAGCAATTTCACAGGCAAATGGAAGACACAGAGCTGTGTGCCCCCGTGGCTTACCACAGGTGCAAGGTGACCAGCCGGCCCTCTGGGTCAGCCAACTACGCATTTCAACCTCGCCCAGTTGTCTAACAATACGTCCTGGGCTCTTTCCAATTTTCACACAGAACGTTTTCATTAATTTGAAGATAGCACATGTCTTAGTTATGATTTACTTAGCAGCGTTTGTTTATATTGTGTCCATTTTTTATTTCTACAAGACGAACACAAAATGCTGTGGCGAATCACCTCCGCACATGTCACTCTGTAGGCGCATCGCCAGAGCTCGGGCTGCGTCTCACCACGGACGTCAAGACGGAAGGTGGAAGCTGAATCTTCAAGTGCCTTATGCAGAGACCCCACGGTCTGAGAAGGTGACCGGCCTGATACTCCAGAGAAATAGCCTGGACATCTCATCTGCAGCTGGCAGTTTTCGCAGGGAGGGCAGCAAAGGCAGCTAACCATCCAGGAGCGCCAGCTTGTTCCCCTGGCCAGGTGACCTCAGGTGGCCGTAGACTCCCCGAAATGCAAGATGTCCATGGCGCCACTATTGCCTCTTGTCCTTCGGACACCTGGGCTCAGGCACTTCCCAGACTGTGTGGTCTGTAATGTCTGATGGTATCAACTCCCCACACGCTTCCCGTCTCACCTGGGATATCCATGCAGATTCCTTTCTACAGAGTATCTAGAGAAGCCCAATGCGTCCTCCCGTCTCAATCAGCTTCACATGTATGAGCACACCTCTTGGAGACATTGTAAAACTCGGGGCACAATCCACTCATGCTTCAGAAGATGTTGCCCTCCATGGGGACTTAACAGAGCAACAGTCCCATCAAGCCACCAACAGTGCTGCATTTTATTAAACTTTAAGAGTGTTGCCAAATACAAAAGAAACAGTATCGCACTGTGGCTTTAAATTACATTTCTGTAGCTAAGTGAGGTTATGCATCTCTTTGAATGCCATTTATCTTCTAGAACATTTGACCCAGTTCAGCCATACCTCTATCGGATAGACATGCCACTTTTAGCACATCACGAGGTCCCACAGGTTGGTGTTTGGTGGGCTTCTCTCTTCTATTTCACTGTCTATTCTGATTAGCACCCAAGGCTTATCTTTACGTGATCTGTTGCCTATCTACCATTTGTCTATCAATGACATAGCTGTCATCTCTCTATAACCTACCTGTCTGCCACCTCTCTATCGTCCATCTATCTGTCTGTCTGTTTGTCATCTCTTTATTTACCTTACGGAATTAACCTTAAAGATTAATTATATTCAGAATGTTAGGTTCACAGAGCATTCATCCAGTGAATTTCACTGGTTCACACCATGGTACAGGGCTTCAACGCTGACTCTTCATCTTCTACATTCAAAGACAAGGCATGGTTGATTTTCCTTAAATCTTAAATTTCCTTAAATCTTGATATATGCATCTATATTAGAGCAAAGAACTTGTAATTCACCCCTAACCTATTTCCTGGGCTGCCTCTGTGAAGACAATTCACTCCCTTCCCTAAGGTTCATGCTTCACATCTGCTGGCCAACTTGCACACACCTGCCACCGAAATTACTAACCCCCAGCTTCCCTCTTCCCACCTTGTTTCTTTCAGTTTCTGGCTTAGAAACAACAGAAAGGAAGGAGTTGTGGGGGGAGGAAAAGCCCTGTTTCCAGGGCATTTGGAAAACCAGAGTCAACTGTAGCATCCCCCTGTTGCTAGGATACAGGTATATTCTGTATAGAGTCCCTCGCCTGGAAACAGGGACTAGTTTGCACCAGTTGCCATGGTGAGGAGGGGTGCTTTCTGCATGCCCATTGGTTCCTGGCATGTCAGGAAGCCATATCTGCTGCAATGCTAAAAGCACTTCATCAACCACTACAATTTAAGCTCACATGCAATTGTATGCATGGGGCTGAGGGGCCTTTGTGGCACAGAAACTGGGGGGGAAGGAGAGACGGTGCTGAACCGCTCTGCAACCTAGAAAATAAAGTATTTGCAGAAAACTCCGCTTCTTTAAATGCTTGCTCCTATGCCTTCCCCAAGCTTACTCCACTTCACAATGTTAGACTTTGGGCAATTAGCACCTGCTAGCCCAGTGTTTGTCAAAATGCTATCCCTACACCATCTGCCAAGTCAGCTTTGCAGGTAAAGATGAAGCACCTGCAATCATGTGGGGCAAATACGCTCATTATGAAGTTGCTCTTGTTTCATTATCTTGAGTCTGACACCACCTCCTGAGAGCGTGGAGTAAGTGTTCTTACATCATCTCATTCACTGCGGGTAGAAAGGTTGCTAGGAGTCCACCTGCTGAGGTTTGCACCCCAGGTCCACTGTCTGTCACCTACAGGTTACCTAATGTCTCCAAGTCTCAGTCATCCGCCAGAGGCAGACTCCAAGACTGTAGCAAAACACGAGAAGCCGACGTGAGTGTGGTGGTCCTCCCAGAGGTGGAGCTGGAGTCTCCGGCTCTGGGACATCCTGAGGCAGTAATCGGCTTGGGAGCGCAAGCATTTCCCACAGCTCCCACCACCTCAGGAACCCGTCAGCACCCTTAAAGAGCAGGCTAGGGGTGAATTCTCCTCGGAGCAGGGTGGTGCCAACACTTTACAGTCGATATGAGACTCTGATCACAAATGGAGTCCATCACAATCCTCAGACTGCTGTGGGCTCAGCCAAAGGCAGTCTGCACAGTAACACTGTGCAATGCCCACAGATGGCCACCAGGTGGCAGGCTGTCCCCAGCGAGGGCCATCCGATCTAATGACCCTGGAGAGCATCCCTTTAGTCTGGGCTTCCGCCAAGGTCCTGACTTTTGTCCAAAATGACAAAATAAATATTCCAACCGACATCAGTCCAAACCCAAACTAATGCCAGAAATTCTGTAAATGCCATTCTTTTGTCTAATTGTTTGGCTCTTCAAAACAGTGGAACACACACCATCAACCTTCACAGACTGCTACGGTTCCATTCCAACATTACTGACTAACATCATTAATTCCAATTTTCAAACATATGAAAGGATCCAGAAACTCCGAGTGTTGCAAGCCACACTCTGGGACCCCTAGAACTCTCCCGTTAGGTTTTCTTATAAAGAGGGAAGGAGCTTCAAATATATTCTAATTCCTACCAGACACCTCATCTCCAAGCTGCCTTGCGCCTTCCTTCTCTGCAACAGTAAACATTGAATGTAATAGAATTTAAATAATGCCCTAACTCTCTACGAGATCTGATAGAGACGTGTGTTATTTTATAGTCAGATAGGAGCTTTATATCAATGCCCTCATTTTCTTGAAAGAAGAAACTGTTGCAAAAGAAGGCAAATAGACTTGCAGAAAATGACACAGCAAATTATTTCAGAACCGAGTCTCAGACTCTGTCATCTCTCAAGTGGTACTACCTTCAATCTTTTATTTAACTGTGCCCAGAGAGTCTCAATTCTTTACCATAGCTACCAGAAAGCCAGGGGGAAGGAGAGAAAGTATCAGTGCCAGCTTGTGCTGTGTGACAAACGCATCTGTGAAAAATGGCCTGGGGACACCGCGGACCAAGGAGCATCATGGCTAGAGCAGAGGAAAACCCCAAGTGATCCATCTTTGAGCCTCTGGGGAAGGGATCTCAGACCACACCTGGGAAATGAGAGACTGGAGACCCTGGACTCTTCCCTCTGAAGTGTGACCAGAAAACAGTGAATCTGATTTTAAAAGGAACACAACCAGTTCTCACACATCTGAGCGAGCCTGTGGATGCTTTTGGGCAGGGACCCTGCTGCAGCTGTGCAGAGAGGTATGTTTCTTTGGGGATTGTCTTCAGCACCTCAGTTTCTGTTCCTACCTCAGACGTGAGGTTTTATTATGTGAGGATGGGGTGACTTCTGGAAATACCAGAGCCAAGTTTTGGTGAGTAGTCAAAGGAGAGAGTTATGTCTGCCGTGGCCAGCTGCGACCTCGGAGGGTCATGCAGTTATGTCTGCCGTGGCCAGCTGCGACCTCGGAGGGTCATGCCTCAGCAACACGTTTGTCTCCCAGACACTGAGGCAGTGCTGACGTCACAAGCACTGAAGCACTCACTCTGCGAGTTACACAAAAGCAACACAACGATGCCCAATGCCCAGCACTTGATAATGACACAAGCAACGGCGGTACTTGGAGTACATACTCTCTCAACTCGTGAAAGAGAATACTTCCTGTTTCGTTTTGTTTAAAAAAGAAAAATCACCAGGGACTAGAGAGACGGCTCAGCAGTTGAGATCACATGCCGCCGCCTCGGACCTGAGTTCAAGACCCAGTACCCACATTGGTGGCTCATAATTGTAGCTACCTATACTTACGACACACACAATTAAAAATAAGATCAATAATAACAATAGAGGGTTTCATGCTGCAATTGGCGGCGGCCAGCCCCTCCACATTGGTCAACTGTATTGGGCTGTGCCGAGGACACTCTGAGGTCTGTGTTGAGATCGCTATGTGCTGCACAGGGCTGAAACAGTCTAGTGGTACATTTCTCCGAACGTGTCCCTGTCGTTGTGACTGTTATTGTCCTGGCCATAAAACTGAGTCACTGGGTTGACTCCCATGTGACTTAACCATCAGACCATACCATCTTTGGAGTCAGCCAGAAGAAATGTTTTCTTTAATCAATGTTTTTATTATTGACTGACTTCAAACCCCTCTGACTCTCGTTCTTAACCACTTTGCATGTACTGCAAGTTCCTCTGCAGTTGCCAACTCTTGTCTAAGTTTCTCTAAAGAAAAAGCCACTTCCCGGATCAAGTCCTATGAAACTGATGCCAGTCAACCTTATTAAACATACAGAAATCCTACAGTCCAACCTAACACATTTAACATCCTGGTGCGGTGGTGAAACGAAGTTCACCCTAACATCACCGTGACGAACCACCAGTGCAGACAGTGTCGAATCCTGGAGCTTGTGATGCCAACCAGCCTTACAAGAGATAAGCGTAAGTGTCTCCCTTCAGAGGTGCACGTGCACATGTGTGTGTGTACGGTGTACATGCACCATACTGGAGTCACTGGTTAGAGCACAGAACTTTCTGGCAACTATTCCAAGGTACAATTGCCATTTGATGGGCGTGTCCAGGAAAAAGCGTGCTCTCTATTCTCCTTTTATTCCAAAATCTTGGCCCAAAGAATTTACCAGATAACAGCAGCACTATGGAGGTGGCTCCGTTCTGTTCGGTTCTTCCCCCGGAGAGCTCAGCATGTGCTGGACAGCAAACACGGGGCTCCCCGCAGCAGGCCCACCCCTTCCTCACTCCGTGTCACCGGGAGGAAGCCACTGTGCTCCTTCCGTTCTAGCATGACAAGTACTGAATTGCTCATCTGGACTCAGCGTGAAGAAGCGAGGCTCCACGGCTGAGGACGACAGTCCCCACTGGGGTCCTCCCGAGGGGAGCGGCCAGTGTTCACGAGTCCTCTGTGTGAGCAGGGACGACCTGGCTCCAAAGTCTCTTTTCCTTACTGCTGCCCAGTGATGGCTTCTCTACTTTTTAAAATGGCCTTTTGTAATGACAAAAGCAGAACCTTTTCAGTATTAAAAGTTAGAATATGTTGGTAAAGACAGAAAACTTAGCATGTCTTTTCCCTATTACGTCTGTGTGTAGAACCCTCTACACCTTCCTCTCTGCGTGTCTGTCTACGTAGACTGCACATAGTCACATCATCATCTTTCCACGTCAGTTCGTTGTCTGCCAATACCTTTCGAACTTGCCTCATTGAACCCAATTTCGAGTCGGCAACTCCAGCATTCAATCCAGGACAGTGTATTATATAAAGTTGTTGTGTTCCTTAATTGCCTTTCATCTGGACCATCCTTCTGTCACTTTACTTTTATACATTTTAATTAAAATATAATTACATCACTTCCATTACCTCCCTCCAACTCCTTCCATGCCCTATTGTAGAAGTTTTTTTTAGTTATACATAAATGCTTTATGCAGTGTTGGGTGAGGGTCTGCCTAGGTCTTGGCGTTTTGTATTGTCCGAGGGTGTTAGATCTCTGTGGTGGACCTTTGATTGCTTATGATCTGCACCTGAGGAGTTCTGAGTGAATAAAAACACCTGCGCTCAGAGACTTGCGGTTCCACTGGTGGTAGCACTGGCCATGGCGGTGGTTCCCTCTGCTGAGACTGGCAGCGTTTGCAGATAAGACTATGCCCCCGTGTCTCTCTTGGTGAGCCACAGCCACATACAACTACAACACCCAAACTCTCAAATTGATAGTTTTTTCTTCCCTGGTTATTATGTATGTATATATACATGTATGTGTTTATGAGTATGCGCAAATATATAAATACAACATACTGTTCTTTACGGCCCATCAGGAGACCTCAGGGGAGGATATGCAGTAGTCTAGCTGAAGGCCTTTGGCATCCTCTCTCCTTCTTGCTTCCTCAGGCTCCGTCATGGAGCTTTCTCTCCATTATCATGCTATCTGCAAACTGGAAATTACACCCAAAGGATTGAACCAGAGCATTTATTCAACTTGAATACATCCTCCCCCAAAAAGTATCACGCTCTGTATTGTACCACACCAGAAGACACTGAAGAGTTAGCTGCTCCCGTAACTGAAGCTGAAATTGCCTACTACATTAGGAGGGGTGGTAGCCTGGTCTATTCAAGTAGGAAATAACTCCAAATTGACAAATTATTTTCCAGACTCTGAATCTTTGTGCCACTATCCTGATTCAAAAAGTACACCGTAAGTAAATATCAGAGGGCAGACAGCATACGCGTGAGCCCAACTGCCAAGGGAGGGACAGCAAGTGGAGAAGAATGCAGGCGAGACTTGCCTGGTGGCAGAGTCAGACTAGTACAGCATCCAAGGGCCCTTGATGTCCCAAAGTGGGGGACATTGTGAGGAAGCCTGGTGTAAACTCACAAGCCAGGGACGCAGGGGTCTGCACTGGAAAAGTCATGCTAACACTGTGTAGTCTTTTGTGCGTCTTTAACCCGCAAAGCTCTTCACAGGGGATGATCCTGGATTCTGACTTCTTTTTAAATCTCACAAGCCACAGAGGTAATGCCAAGCTTACCATGCAAATCCTTCAGAAATCGGAGCCGACTTGACCCTCCCCAGAGGAGACCAAGCTAAGTGTCTACTTGAGCTGCGACCGCAAGCCGGATTTAGTCACGCAAACCCAGCAGCCAGGCAGGCACGTTGTTCCCATCTTCCCATCAAACCTGGGGCATAGGACTCTGTGGCAAGGACTCCATGCGGGTGATACTGAGACATCAAATGAGGGCCTTTGCTATAATCATACCGTCAGGCATCAGGGTGTGATCCAGTGACCTTGTCAGCCATGACTGTCCACATGAGGATGTTTGCCTTTTCAGGATGAAAAAGGGTGCTGTCAGTCCTCTGAAAGCTCCCCTTTGTCCCTATCAGGTAAAGAGGAGACTCAAAAGGCCTCAGAGCCCACGTGGGAAACAGGGAGGGGCTGAACGGAAGGGAACAGCCCTTATCCACATGATATTCCATAACTTCCGCATAAAATGTCAGGCCAGGGCTGGGGTGTAGCTCAGCCGTACAGTGTTTGCTTAGTGTGTGTCCTGGGCTCCTTTGCCGGCACCGTAAAGGAATGTAAAGAATAAGCGTCAACAAGGTAAACTTTTACTAATGATCATTAAGCTGAAAAATAATAAAGAGAGAGAGAACGTGCATCGTTGGGGACAGGCCAGTGGCTGCTCCACC
Source organism: Cricetomys ansorgei (assembly GCA_026225945.1). Classification (NCBI taxonomy): domain Eukaryota; kingdom Metazoa; phylum Chordata; class Mammalia; order Rodentia; family Nesomyidae; genus Cricetomys; species Cricetomys ansorgei. Next base: position 1,433,645 of record JAMJFZ010001005.1, read on the forward strand.
TGAAAAGCCTGTTGTTGGGGAAGGTTTTTATTTTTAGTTTTGTTTGATGTACTGTTGGGTGAGGGGCAACCTTAGGTCTTGGCGTTTTGCATTGTCTGCAGGTGTTGGGTTTATGTGGGGGAATGTTTGATTGCTCATGATCTGCACGTGCTGTCAGTAGAAGACTTGAGAAGTTCTGAAAGAAAAAAACAAAAACAAAAAACACCTGCGCTCAGATGCTCTGGGTGACGGTGGCTCCCTCCGCAGAGGTCTGGCAGGGCTCGCACCTATGAAAACCACCTCCCTGCCTTCTCGCTTAGCCGCACCATCGGCGTACCACTACAGCCCGTCTTGACTCTGCTTTTAGAGAGAGTGGTGGGTGTTGTGCACACAGCCAGGGTGTGCGCCCTGCCAGCCGGCAGGTGCATTAGCAGGCTCTGACCTGAGGGGGAGCCCCCAGCGACCAGGTGCCGTCTTCTCCCTGGTTCCCCTTCCGTCCCACCGTCTTCTTACTGCGCAGCCGCACTGTTGTTTCTGTGGCACCCTTCCTTCCAACGGGTAGGGTGATTTTCTTTGAATTTCTCTTCTCTCTGTGGGAACAAGAGATGCTTCTTTTAAATTTTTCTTGATAGCTTTTACACCTGGCTAAAGTAACCTGACAAAGTCGGTACACAGAAAAATAGCGTTTCCTTTGGCGCTCACTGGCCACAGAATTAAAGCCCACAGGGGCCATTTCCATTGTCTAAGCATTAAATATTCGAGTGGGCGCTGTAAGACCTCTTCCACATCCCTCGGACGTTCCCTCTTGCTCTGAGCTAAAGCCTGGCTGCTATTTCTCGATTACTCTACACACTTAGAATTAGTTTGTGGTGAATAAATACGGTGCCTGCCGGGCGGTGGTGGTACATGTCTTTAATCCCAGCACTCGGGAGGCAGAGACAGGCAGATCTCTGTGAGTTCGAGGCCAGCCTGGTCTACAGGGTGAGTTCCAGGACAGCCAGAGTCACAACAGAGAAACCCTGTCTTGAAACAAAAAAGAAAAAGAAAAACTAGGTGTCTCATTCTGATTGGCAAATCTTTGAGCTTCCTACACAGGGGTCCAATGCTGGACTCCACACAGGTGGGTAGATGGGTACATGCACAGATTGTCTGCTCCAGGGTGCAGTTTTGCTCCTGACAGGCTTCCTACAAACCACAACTGATATTCCTAACAAGTTGCCTCTTCCAGCCTTAATGGTGGGACGGAGGCCATCTCTGTGTCTGGGGAATAAAATTTCTCTGAACAGCAACACTATAACAAAATACCTGATGCAGATTAAGTTTGAAGAAAGGGGGCTTAAATAATAATCATTAAGCTGACCTGCATGCAAAGAAAAGAAAACCATTATATACTGTTCATGGGAATGTAAATTAGCCCATCCACTATGGAGCCCCCTCCCCCCATTAAAAGTAGACCTACCATGTGACCCTACTGTACCACTCCTTGGCGTTTACTTGAAGGACTTTGGATCAGTGAATCAGAGATACCTGCACATTCACGATCATTCATGATCATGGCAGCTCTATTTACAACAGCTAAGTCATAGAATCAAGCCAATGTCCAGTGATGGAATAAATAAAGCAAATTTCTCTCTCCTCTCTCCCTCTCTCCCCCCTCTCTCTCTCCTCTCTCTCTCTCTCCCTCTCCTCTCTCTCTCTCTCTCATACACACACACACACACACACACACACTAGAATTGTATTCAGTCATGAAAAAGGCAATTAAAATGGATGCATCTGGGTTAGAGTGGAGAAGGGGATTCAACCCAGAAGGAGGAGCACACAGCCAGAGAGGAAGCAAGGAAGCAGGGAGCCCTGGCTCAGGCTTCGAGGGCAGCCCATTCTTGGAAGCTACCAAGAAAGAGGTTCCAGGGAGCTGTCTTGACCTTCTCAGCTGACCTGCGAACCTCCCAGCACAACTCGGCTCCGACAAGCCTCCTCTCACGGGCACCCGACCCTCACTCTTCAGTGACATTAAGGGAGTCTGACTCCAAGTGACTTCTCAGAAGTCTACGGACTCTCAATGACTGATTTCCCAGGAATCTTATTTTAAAAGCAGGTTCCAAGGTCTCACCATCCCCTTCCGGAGATTCTAATCCAGAGCTGGGTCCCAGCATCTGCATTTTTTGATACACTCTTGACTCCACCCCAAGTAAATGGTTAGAATGGGTTTCAACACACAGTGCTCCAAGAACATTAAGCCAAGATGAGCCAAGATGCAGAGTGGGGAAGTGGGGGCTCCCGTGGTGAAGGGGTCGGTTGCTTGGAGCAGAGCACAGGACCCAGAGGAGAGCATCGCCACCAGATACTGAAGGGTTTTACAAGCCAAGCCAAAGGATATGGTCACAAGTAAGAGCTTGAAGATTACCTGGAAAGGGGCAAACGTGAGCAGACTTGTGACTAGCCACCAGCTGCCCTAAGTGTATAGCATCATGGGGTCTCTGGCAACTGTGAGGGAGGGACATCCACTGATCTCTTCCTGTAAGGGTCCACTAGCCCTGAAGTCCAGCCTGGAGCTCCACTCATCATCCCTCAGAATAAGCTGGCGCTGCCTCCCAGGGACCCATGAATGACAAAAGGGGCAGGAGTTTCCACCTGGAGCTTTCTCCACGGAGCTCTGCCAGAGATGGACGGAGATGGACGTGTCGCTGAGCGCTGCCTGAGATGGACACGAGACAGTCACCTTTCACGACAGAGCACCTGACAAAAGCCACTTAAGGTTTACTGAGGGTCACACTTTGAGGTACATCCATCAGGTGGGAGCTCAAGGCTGGAGCGTGAGGCAGCTGATCACATGGTTCCACAGACTAAAGGCAGAGAGAGGAATGCCGTGCTCAGCTAACTTTCCCATTTTTAGTTAGTCCAGAACCGGCTCACAGGATGGGGCTTCCCACAGACTTCAGGGAGATTGTCCACATCAGATGACCTAATCCAGTGACTCTCTCACACATATACCCAGAGGTTTTTCTCCCGAGTGATCCTGTCAAGTTGACAATCAGTATTGATTATCACAGGAATGATGAGAAAAAACCTACAAGATGAGAACATCCCAGGCTCGCACAAGTTGATCGCTTTGAAATCACCCCTACTTCTCCATCTGCTGCCACACACATGGACGTGCGCATGCGCGCGCGCACACACATATACACACACACACACACATACACACACATACACACACACATACACACACACATACACACGCACACATACATATACACACACACACACTTTAACATTACACCATTCCCTAATGAAAACCGCCCAGAGCATTCAACAAATGAGATTTATTTATGTGCATGCACTGCCTGTGTCTCTGCAGAGTTCCTGGCAACCTGCCCAGGGAAATAACCAATACTTTTTGCAATGATAACAGTCCCATCTCTACCACTCTGCTCTACTGCCACACTGGTAGAGTAATATCTCCACATCAGAGGACCCTGTGCAGACGAATAATCAGAGGCCAACACCCGGAGATGCGGTTCAGCATCACCCACGGCGTCCGTGAGGACAGCCTCTCTCCACTTCTCACCATGTCTGATCGGGAGCTCCAGACAACACCTGCCAGAGACAAAGGGCCTGGAGAAGCAGGCGGATCCCAGGAGTATTTCCCCTGGCTGTGGGTCATTCTCCAGGAAATCTGACCAGATGTGGATAACATGAAGTTTGCAGGGAAGGGAGAGGAAAGGAGGGTTTTCCTGTGTGCTCTGGAAGCAAAACACCCTGCAGCAAGCACAGCACACATCTTGTGACCTTTGCTCATGTCTCAGATCATCAATATGTGGGGAGTAGAAATAGACACCCAGTGCTCTCTGCTGCTTTTCCTCCAGGAGAAGGCATGTTAACAAATTTAACAGACATGTGTCTGCTCTGAGTCCTGCATCCAAGCTGTCTGGGCATTCCATATGACCTGGTCAAAGTGAGCCTGGCTTTGACAGAGGGCAGGAAGAGTGAGCTGCATGCTTCTGACTGCCTTTTAGGAATGGCACCCGTAACACAGACACACGTTTAATGCATGCTCTGCCTTTGCTGCCAGAGTGCTGCCTCTGGCTCATTATGATATTTCCCAGCGTGAAAGAGAAGAAAATGCAACCCCTCCATGAAAATCAGACCCAAAGAGGATTCAGCCAAGGATGATTCCTGCTCTGTCTCAGCAGGGCTTAGCTTTTCTCTTTCAGTTTCATTTGAAAACTGTGAGCAGAGAGAACCTTCCCTCCCCTGACAGGCCTTCAGCTTCCGGACTGCAAGCCTCCACGTGTAACACGGGTCTCTGGGTGCTTGGACCTACTGGCCGCCAGACTGGAAGCAACCATCAGCTCTTCTGGAATCCAGTTTGTTCAATCAGCTTACAGATTTTGAGATTGCTAGGCTCCATAACCACATGAGCTAGTTCCTTTTAATAATGTGTGTGTGTGTGTGTGTGTGTGTGTGTGTGTGTAACACATACACAACTGATTCGTTCTGTTTCTCTGGAGATTCAGGGAGTCCTGGGGTACCTTTTGTAGCCATGAGGACTATCACGTTCCTGAAGGAGTGGAGGAGTAATAGCCAGCCCTGCAGAAGTCTGCAACTGCCATCTGCCCCTCTGCAGCCCTTCAGCTGGAAAGGCGGTGTTGTGAGCTCAGAAGCCTGTGTAGCGACTCTTCAGCCACATGCGTAGTAGATGATATGCTTATCGTAATATGCTTCTACAGTCTGCCTAGGTCTTAACATGTGTATTAATTGTAAACAATTAATTCGACTATCACCTCAATTGTCAAATAAAATCTACATATGATTCATTTGGGTTGGCTGGTTTTAGGTGGAGCTTTTTGTTGGTTGGTTGGCGCTTTGTTTTGTTTGAGACAAGGTCTCACTATGTAACCCTGACCAGCCTAATCACTAAGTAAATCAGGCTGCATTTTGCCAGTGAAGGAGTTGGATCCAGAAACTGGGTTTCTAAGTCACAGAGATCCTCTTGTCTTTGCCTCCTGAGTCCTGAGATTAAAGATGTACACCACCACGCTTATCAACATGCTACACTGACTCTCATATCGACACAATTGCAACTTGAAAGTCTTTTTTGTTCAAGAGTAGTAGTAGAGGAAACAACTGTCTTCTTAGGCAAACCTTTCAGGCTTTAGATGTTATAACAGACAAGCTGTCTGTTACGGGGAACACCTCAGGGTGCTCCAGGCCACTCAAAGGCTGCTCCTTGCAACATTCAGCTGCTGGCGAGATTAAAGTAGAAAATAAAATCCATCAGAAATATTCAAATATTGAGTTATGAAAACTTCAGACAGCACCAAAAAGAAAGAAAATCAGATAAAGGAGAAGAGAAATCTTCCAGAGAAACAAGCCATGAAGTCAAGCACCCAACGGAGAGAGGCTTGAGGGGGCGGGGCGACGAACAAGCTGGACAGATGGCTCCGCCATCGGAGCACCTGTTGGTCTTCAGGAGGGTTTAGTTTGGTTCCAGCGCCCACATCGGGCAGCTCCCAACCATCTAAACTCCAGCCAGGGGTCTCACACCTCTGCCCTCCGTGGACATTTGTACCACGTGCACACACACACACACCTGTGCATAATCCGGTAAATCTCCTAGAGGCAGAGAAACGGAAAGGGTGAAATTCTAAATAACTACGATGATAAAGACTGTGGCTGCCAGCATGGAAACCCCAGCACGGCGAACAACCAGGCACCATCAAGCGGAAATCCACAGCTGAATCCTGGGGCGATTCCAGCAGCTTCCGGAAAGAGTAACGACCCCCGGGCAAAGAGGACATCACCAGAATAGCACCAGCTTGAGCAAGGAGACAGCGTTGCCTGTGTGTGCTCACTGAGAACTGTCCTCGCCCTGGAAGGCTTCTTAGTCAGAGGGCCGGCCAAGGACTATGTCAAGGATGGCACTTCTGTGCCCTGTAGCCCATGTTCCATTGGCCTCTTTCAGGGAAGCGGATGCATCTGTGCCCTGACAAATTCAATAGTAGCTCGTGTGTGCACAGCACCTCCTGGACCAGACCCATTCAAAGTGCTTTACACACGAATCGACTGATTTGCTCTTTACCACAGGCCTGGGAAGCAAACACCGTTACTTTCGTCATGTCCCCAATGAAGTTGGGCCCAGATGTGGCAGGTGCTTTGCTCCTATCTTGCAATTAGTGAGGGTTGGTGACAGCTGGAGCAAAGCTGAAGCACAGGGGAGGGGCTGGAGAGATGACTCAGCTCATGGGGCACTGGCTGCTCTTCCAGAGGACTCAGGTTTGATTCCCAGGTGGTGGCTCACGGAGGTAACTCCAGCTGTGGGGAATCAGACAACTTCTGGCCTCTTCAGACACCAGACATGCACGTGGTGCACAGACATACATGCAGGCAAAACACTCATGCACATCAAGACAAACGATAGACATAAAGAATAAAGACCAGAAAAGGAGACCAAGAGGGTAGTGGGGACCGTGGCCCGATGTTACTGGGCACAGCTGGTCTCATCTGCAGCTGCAGGAAGGTGGAGCTCGACTGTTGAACTGTCACACAGACTCCTGGGAAAGCCAGATTGGCCAGTGTGTGACAGGGTGGAGGGAAGTCGTAACACATTACATCTCTCTATCGCTAAGGTATGATTACGTAAGTGCTGGTCATTGATCTTGTGAATAAAGGTAATTGTAATGGGGGGCAAAGGATGACTGTTAAAAAAGAGGTATGTGCTCCTCAGGGTTTAGAGACAAATGGGACAATTGAAAATGTGTGCAATCTAATCAAGAATGGCCTAAAGGTGTTCTTCAGCTCAAGGGCAGCAAATGGGGCTGAAGAATAAGCTACAGATATTTTTAGTATTTGTCTTAGAAAGTGAACTCGAGGGCAGAAAAAAGGGAACTTGTAGTGCTACCTAACTCCTTAAGTTGCATTAATGTGAATAAAGTCTTATTACTTTATCGATTAGGTACAAGAGAAGGATGACTTACAAGAGGTTCAGAAGTCAGAGGCCAACCCCAGAGTCCTGAGCATGACCTACTCTAGATTTCAAAACCTCCAGAAATGCTAATGATTTCCAAAGTTGCTTAAGGGAATGGAGAGACTGCACAGTGGTTCAGAACCCTTGCTGCTCTTCCAGAGACCTGTGTTGGGACCAGAGCGCTCAAGCCCAGCCCCCGGGGTGCGACGCTGCTGGCCTCCATGGGCACATACCCACATGTAGGTATACACACATTTTAAAATAATAAAAATAAATCGTTTTAAAAGTTACTTAAGCCAGACAGTGATGGTGCACACCTTTAATCCCAACACTCAGGAGGCAGAGGCAAGTGGATCTCTGTGAGTTTGAGGCCAGCCTGGTCTACAGAGTGAGTTCCAGGACAGCCAGAGTTACAACAGAGAAACCCTGTCTCAGAAAAAAAAAAAAAAAGTCACTTAAATTCATGATGTGACTTAAAATATTGAGTATGGTGAGGTTTTCAAAGCTTAAAACATGGCCAGGTGTGGTAGCACACATCTTCAATCCCAGCACTTGGAAGGCAGAGGAGGAAGATCTCAGTGAGCCTGAAGTCAGCCTGGTCTACATATCGATCTCCAAGACAGCCAGAGCTGCAAAGAGAGATCCCGTCTTAAAAAAATAAACAAAAACATTATAAAACACATACATCCATGAAAACCATTTCATTTAGGATAACTATATCATGTAAATTAACTGCCTAACCATATGCATGTACCCTACAGTCTCTTGTGTTTAAAATCAGAGGAGAAGTTGTCATGTGAGATATAAGAGACATACTAGATTTAAAGTTTTTCCTTAAGGCCTCTTATTATCATAACAACGTTATATACTTTTATAGTAAGAAAAATGTGAGCTTTTATGCTTTGGTGATGTACTCGGATTTTACAACTAGATCCCATTACTTTTTTAACAGATTTATTTATATTTATTTATGTATATGAGTATTTGCCCGCATGTGTGTCTGTGCACCACTTACATACCTGGAACCCGCAGAGTCAGAAGAGGGCACTGGATCCCCTGGAACTGGGGCTACCAACAGCTGTGAGCAGCCACTGGGTGGGAAGCAAACACGGGTCCTCTGGAAGAGGAAATGATTGTTCTTAACTGCTAAGCTGTCTCTCCAACCCCTCAAATATTTTCGATAAAAACAAAATTTTAATTAAAAAGGAAAGAATTGGAAAGATAATTAATTTTAAGAACTAGAGCAGAGGGGGATGTGCTGCTTTCACGGGGAACCCACATTCTGTTCCCAGCACCCACACTGGCTGCCTGTAACTCCAGCTCCAGGGGATCTAACTCCTCCAGCCTTCACAGACACTGTGCCCATAACTACAACTACAAATAAATCCTTTAATAACCTACAACAAAAGGAAGTAGCCCTATATCACGTAAGAATATTTGTTTTTAATATGTAACTGAAATCCAGTAGTAACACATTCCAAAGAATCTATTTCTCAGGTTGTGCTGTACTGGGACTCTTCTCAAACGTTATTCAGAATCAACAGGCCAAAAATTGGAAATCTGTTGCCTAGAAACTAGCAGTGTGATGGAAAGAGATTACATGATGGGAAGAAGCAGGACTGCCTCCTCCAGTGTTTAATTCCAAGAACACGGAGAGGGAGAGGGAAGCAGGCGAGGACAAAGCCAGTCCCTGATGCACAGAGAACCTAAGGAAGTCCACCACAGGCCCTGCACACTCTCATTCTGCCGCCTGGGTCCAGCTCCACTGCCCCAGAGGACTCTGGGAACTGCACATCACCGGGTGACTTAATTGAACCCTCTTCCCTCCCTCATAATTTACTTAAATGCCAAAACTGCTGTAGGCTGTCAGCATTTAACACGGTGACCTCGTTTGTGTCTCTCAACTCTCTCTGAGTACTTACCAACACATTATCAGCTCACCGCTTCCCGCGGATGGCAGGGTCCTAAGAAAATGTCATTTCTCCAAACGAAATGTAATATTAATCGCAGCTGTTAGTGCCAGGAGTGGTGCACACAGAGCCCCTCACACCCACAGCACACACAAAAGTGAGAATCTGCTCTCTGAACAAAGAGACGTGTCTGTGGTTACAGACTCCCAGCACCAACGGGTCCCCTGGAAGGGACCACAATTTCCCATTCCAAAGTGCAATGCAGGTTTCCAGACGCCCCGCCCCCCTGACATCCCCCAAATCACCACACAACGTCATGGTCCAAAGTCAGTACAGACTTCGAAAACGACTGCTGGAATCTGGGGGATCTTTAAGACCAGGAAGCCCCTTACAAGGTCTGGGCCAACGCTGGAGACTGTTCCCGGAGCTCTCTAGGTTAGAGTTTGGCAAGATGGTTGGGCCAGGCCTGGAACAGGTCCTCTAGTGTCTGTGCAGAAGGTGTCATCAGTGTTAACCCACGGGGTCCCAGATTAAGACTCAGAAGAGCCTCCACAGACACTGGAAGCCTCAGAAGTGAACATATCACGTGTCAAAAAAATCACAGCAGTGGTTTTAGGGTGTCAGCTGGAACAGAACCACCTTGAGGGTCCAGTCTGGTGACCCAAGTGGGTCTCCTCTCCGACCTCTGAGACTGCTGTACTAGGCTATAGCTGGCAGAGCTCCAGACAGCCTCCATATGGCCTCTCTTGCCAAAGTAGGGAACCCCCGCCCACACCCCGGGCCCTGAGCGAGTGGATCTCGGTGTGGGTATCACCTCAGCCTGGTTGCCTCACTTGAAATCAGGCTCTCTGGAGTCAGGAAACCACTTTCTTGACTTGATGAGAAGCCAGTGTCTGTCTGTTTCCCAGTATTTCTTCCCTTGCCCGCGTTCATCAGGGGCCTACAGCAGCTGGAGGTGGGCGGAGACTCTCTTAGCATCTGGCCTCCCCGCTGCTCTGCTTAGTATGTGACCAGCAGGCCTGTGAAGTTACCCAGCCTCCCAGGCCCAGCCCACATCCAGCCTCCTACGGTCCTGCCACCCCTATAAAATGAAATTCTCTTGTACTATAAATGTTTATTCTTCAAACATTTATGAAGCCTGCAGTCACCCAAGCGAAATGCTACAGGAAAGGACACCGATGAAACAGAGGGACTCCGCTCACCCCTTGATGAAATCCTGCTTCTCACCATTTAGAGCCAGCTGGCACTTAACTGTACGCATGATGCACGTTTTCTACATCTTAGGTTACCCGTTGGCTGCTCTCTTTTTGAAGAGGATTGGAGACAGGATTTCCTGAGTGTGGAGCCCCGCCATGTCCGATACCAATAATACCAATTCACAGCCTTGTGGCTGTAGAACTTCCAATTCCCTCACTCACCTCACGTGGCTCTTCTTGGAGAATAAATAGGTGATGAACCTGCAAGTCCCGTGATCACATTTTATATTTTAAAAAAGAAGAAAGGGGAGAGAGGAAACAAAGGAAGCAAGGCCCAAGAATGTGACATGTGTGGCAGATGCCAATCACAAGGGGAAATGGTCCAGGTCTCTTAACAGGTGGCTCATTTGCATATATAAGTAGCTGATTGCCCGTCAGTCACCAAGCTCCTTTATGGGAAGTTCAAAGATAGCTGGGGCTGGAGAGACAGCTCAGTGTGTGTGATGTATGTAATGCGTGTAATGATACTGTCATTACAGAGGACCAGAGTTCGGTTCCCAGCGCCGACATCTGGCAGGTACAACCACTTGTAACTCCAGCTCCAGGGGCCATGATGCCCTCTTCTGGCCCCTGTGGGCACTGCACACACATGTACAAACCCACGCATACATAATTTAAGAAATAATTAAAAAATAAAAATTTTAAAAATAGAAAAAGTGAAAGTACTGAGCTTCTGTGTGTGTGTGTGTGTGTGTGTGTGAAGTCAGGGCATTGTGAATATCAGAATAAAATTTACCTCAAACCCATTAAAGCTTACTCTTTGGTAGACACTTGCGCTGAACATCTTAAAGAAACAGCCCTTCGTACACATCCCAATTAGCACACCTTGAATTCTCATTTTTGGTTGTTTGGACTTTTTTCATTATGAATAAACATTTGTTCTTTGAAAATAAATATTTATAGGGGAAAATATTTTTATTACGTAGGGTCCCCCAAATTGTATAAACTCCCATCAGCCCGGTTCTCTTCTGATTCCCAACCCTGTGAGTGTGGACTTGCTCACCGAGCCAGTGTGGTTGGAAGTCACGGAGAAGGGAGCTCAGCCTTCACAGACCAGTACCTCTCGCCACCTCCTGGCTCACACCAGAGAAAAGGCCACGTGCAACAGCTACTAAAAGTAGTCAAAACGCCCCACAAACTCACTTCCTATACAATAAATAAAACAAAGGCTCTCAGACTTCAGGGGAGAAATTGCCCAACAAGGAATATTCACTAGCAGAGGAGTGAGCTGAAGAAGTCGTGGGGAACTGGGTGATAAAGGATGAGTCCAGGCAGACGAGCTACATAAAGGCCCAGACGCTGACAGCGTGAGCGGAGTCCAAGGGTTAAAAGCCCAAGGGTTTGCATCGGCCTGGCACACTTCAGACACTAAAGGCTCACTGCCATTTATCAGCCTTCCCTGTACCGAAGGATTTTAACGCCCCTCCCACTGATAAGCGGTGTGTGCTCATCACCTCAGTGCTCCTGTCTCTGTCCGTGAGTCTAGATGGGCTGTGGCTCCCGAGGCCTCCAAGTGCACCATTAGCACTTCCGCTAAGCCGTACTTTACAATCCTTGTGAAGAGGAAGAATTCCTTTTGTCTCCCGGTTTTGGAGATTTGCTGGTCAGTGGCTCTGTGGCTTGGGGCCCTTGGCAAACAGGCGGAAGATCACTCTTGGCTGGAGAGAGGCCAGTTTCCCACACTCTCCACAAACCAGAGCACCTGTTGTCAGAGTGCATGGATCTTTGTCATCCATTTTGTGCCGTCTGCACAGATGGAACCTTCCCAGGTCTTCAGACACTAAACCTCTAGATCAGTGACTTGAGATTAGGAACGGCTGCTTCACATTGCTCTCTCTTGTCTGTTTTGTACAACTGAGGACTTAAACAGCCACATCCCTCCCTGTCGGGCAGGACAGACCTTGTGTTGCTCCGAGACTGGGAATGCTGTGTCTCTCACCGTTACTAATGTGCCAAAGAGGAATAAAACAAGTTTATCACAGTTTGCTAGATGTGACTCATTAGCACATGCATGGAGGGGGAACTAAGGGTAGAAAGACTGAGATAGGGCAAAGATCCATATGCTCCTAGAAAAACACAACTGTGTGTGCGGGATCAGAAATATTGTGCATTCCAACACAAACGTACACAACAAGGGAGCGTCTCAACACTCGGAAACAAACTCACATTCATCAGAGTCCACTCCATCAGCCGACTCCAAGGGGCAGAATTATACTCTCCTCTGACCTGAATAGCCCTTCTCTCTCCTCCCTCCTACTTCTGAAACAGGGTCTCATGTAGCCCAGGTTTGCCTTGAACTCACTGTGTAGCCTAGGCTAGCCTAGGCCAGCCTCAAACTCCCAGGATTCACATCCCCGCCTCTCAAGTGCTGGGACGACAGTAATGCAGCCCTGCTCTCTGCCTTGTTTAAACATCTCTTTCCAGTCACTCAGTCTCTCCGGGATAAACATCTCTGCCCTTAGATTCCCTCCATTTCCCCGGACAGCAATGGGGAATGGGGCCTCAGATCCAGCATGCAGGTCGGAGTCCTCCTCGTGTATGGTGATGAGGGAGTGAGCTCATCTGGCCCCACAGCTCTTAGAATCAGCTGGTGAATTTAGGACTGTCCTCCTGCCTAGATTAAGAGAGCGGACCCTTCCCATGAGTGCTGTTGACCTGCTGCAAAGTGACCTCCTGGCCAGCCCTGCCCTACCACACCCCCAGCAGCTTTCTACCCCACCACAGCATGGGTAGCAGCTTCAGATGCTCCCGCACCTCCCCCCCATCTACCTGGTACCCACAGCCCGCCTTCTCCATGCCACCGTCTGGGTGTGACATCAATTCTCCGAGAACCAGGAAACATTTGGGAAGCGAGGCCATATTCTCACATGTTTCAGGAGCCTCTGTGTTCTCCCAGCCTCTGTCCCTGTACTCTACTGCCACCGGGCATTGACAGGAGCCTGACCCTTCCGACTCAGGCCCTCTGTGCTTTTTGCCAACTCTTTCTCCTCAGCAGAGAGCTCCCCTCTGTGGCTGAACACTTCACCCCTCACCCTTCACCCCTCATCCTCCTGTGCCCTGCTGACCTCTTGCTTGGCTTTAATGGTCAGAAGCAGGGGCTTGCTGATAAGAGGAGAACTTATCAAGATGTCCATCAAAAGCACGCATGGCTGCACGTGTACAGGTCTCAGCTTTCTTCCCCTACAGAGCTTACCTTAAATAAGATTATTTATGGGATGTACAGAAAGGGCTTAGCTTCCCCAGGCTGTGGAGGAGGGTTCTGTGGTTAAGAGCACTGGCTGCTCTGGTAGAGGAGGACCCAGGCTCAGTTCCCAACACCTACGTGACCACTCCCAATTGTAACTCTGACTGCAGGAGATCAAGTGCCCTCTTCCAACCTTGAGGACTATGCTCACACATGGCACACACACATGGGTGCAGGAAAAGCATCTACGCACACAAAATAAAACAACCTAAGGGAAAGGATGCTCCCACACACTCCCGCTCCTGGCAAGCCTCGGGCTCCTTCTCAGCCATCCTGATGGCACCTCCACAGTGATATTCCCTCCACTTCCAGATGGAGAGGACCGGTCTGAAGAGACCCAGCTATCATCTTAGGGTTCTCGGTCACCTGATTTTGCACTAGTACCTTTCCATTTCAGTCACTTGGAGGCAAGGTCCATGCAGCAGCTCCTGAGTGCCCCACCCACTTGCCACACACCATGCCTGGCAACCTGTCCACCCAGGTCACCACAAGCACTTAGAAACACTGGCAAACTCACCACAGCCATTGAGTCATAAATACCACCGCCTGCGGCCGCCCCAGGACACATTATAGGTGGGCACAGGAGCAACAGACCAGAGAAACTTCCTTTTTGCTTTTGTGTCCAACCTGGGGCGTTTGATGGCATCACTGAGGCAGACAAACCCTCCTGGGAACTGTCCACTCAGAGACAATGGCTGTTTCCTGCAGGCTCCCTCAAACACAGAACTGGTCCCCAGTGCTAACTAGACCATCTCAGGAACAGAACCTCTGCGTAGCAGCGACTCTGGGCAAGCCACTTCTGTTTCCAGCCGAGGTGTAAGGCCACAGGCACACACTGCCCCTGCTTCCCCGTGGTCATCTGATGTGTCTCGACTGACACAGCAGCAGGGGAAGGGATACGACTAAATAACTATCTTCTGCCGATGTAGTCAGCTCTGCCTTTGAAAAGTCCTCTTCCGCTCCCACCCTGTCCTGAATCCAACACTGAAGGACTCAGACTGCCTGATGACAACTTTGGCTTCTAGGAAAGACACTCCCTCTCCTGCCCTGCAAGACAGGAAAACCTCTATGGGCAGTGGGGTGTCAGCCATGCCAGCTATTCAATGTCATCCCTCAGAAACTTCTCAGAGTCTGTTAGGAGAGACCACACTACACACCACATACACTCACACACATAAACAGACACTCACACGCTCACACTCACATACATACACACACTCACACACACACTCACACACACACATACACACACACACACACACTCACACACATACACATACACACACAAACACACACTCATACAGTCACCCCCACACACACACACATACACACACATTCGCACACATATACACATACACACACAAACACACACACACACACACACACACACACTACCCCAAAGGTATAATAAAGCTACAAGTGCCAGGTTGAATTTAGAGGCAAGACATCCCCAAAACTTTAGAGAAGACACAACACTCAGGACTCTGGATTGTTTTAAATACTGACTCTTCCTATTAATTATGCCCATTATGCCGGTCATCACATGGTCACGCATTCAAATCTGCCAAGGGTATACACCATGAACTTCATTTCCTAGCTGAGACACATCAGCAAGTATTTGATGAAAATTTCAAAATGGACATGTTATCATAGCCACGGGCACCAGGTAATGCAGTGAAAAATCCTGCCTTTTATTTCACAAACACGTACTATTTTCTGTGTTCCAGATGGAGAAATGATTGGCCAGTATAACAATAAAGGAACAAGCTGCTCCGTCACCTGTCACAAGTCAGTCCTGAGATCTGTACAGACACTTCGTTGAAGCAGCAGATTCTGCAATGGCTGACGATGCTCACTGTCAACTCGACTGGACTGAGAGTGAAACATACCTCTGGGTGTGCCACCAGGGTGTTTCAGGAAAGGTGTGACTGAGGATGGAAGGCTGCCTCCTAGAGGGATTAAAAGGCTGTGGGTCCCAAGGTCGCTGGGGCACTGGAACAGGGGGTACTCATGCCTAGTGCGCCCAATATTGTCGGAGAAGTTGCCCACAACGTCTCCCATTTTTCCCAGACCCATAAAGAAAGGGCATAAGCAAAGAATAATCATGGACTGGAGAAATGGCTCAGTGGTTAAGAGCACTGAGGACCCAGGTTCAATTCCCAGCACCCACATGACAGGTCACAACTGCCTATAACTCCAGTTCCAGAGGATCTGACCCCCTCACACAGGCATGCATACATGCAGGCAAAACACCAATGTGTACAAAATAAAAATAAATAAATCATAAGATAATCTACGATAGGTTGGAGGTCGGAGGTGGGGAAACAACCATGGCCTTCAAAATTCACCTCTGTAAGCAGGAGCTTCCGATCACTGTACTCTGCCTGTTGAAGACTCTCCATGTCAAGCAACAGCTGTTCTCCTCTAGGAGATACCTACCCAGCTTCAGTGGCATCTCCGGGGCTATTACAGTGGTGACTTCACGGGATTTTTCTAGAGACGGCACTAACCATTGAACAATTTCAGTGAGCCACTTTTACACATGCTTGTAATTAACAAAGACTCCAGTCGCGTTACTGAAAAGGCTTTCACTAGCCACCAAAGAAAATCAGATGATGTTATTAAGCCCCATCCAGATCTTGCCTGCTGCCAGGTAAAGTCACAAGGTCTGATTTTGAGGAGTAGGAAGTAGCGGGGAGGGGGATTTCTGCTGTTTGGTCAGAAGGCCTGAAGTAGACCCCGTGAGTGTGTGTGTTTCTTAGTCTCTGGGGAACAGGCATTAAATGTGCCTCTGACTTAAGTCTGGGAGACATCAACCTCTTCTAACATCCCAGGTTTCTCTGGATCACCATGCGCTTCTGGACATTGCTAGAAGGACCCCAAATGCTAGAACATTTGCTAGAACATTTGAACACAGTAGATCTTCATCGGTGCTGGAGCCATTTCCCAGGAGGCAGTATGAAGACTCCTTCTTCCCCGCAGGTCACCAAGGAGACA